>SNQJ01S0242264.1:0-13499 GCA_010110895.2 Picea sitchensis
TACACATTTCTTCACCTTCATCAAGAGTCCAAGTAGGATTTTCTGGAGGCTTATTTGGTGTAGAAGTTCCCTTTTTTGGTGGCATGTTGGCCAAGTATCACTTTTGAACCTTGCTTTTGAGGTGGTTCTACTAGACAATATTTATTTTGTTGTATCTCCCAAGTTTCGGCCCTTATGGGTATGAAACTTTATTTTATGTAGTTCTTTGATATTTTTTCTCTGCAATGCCATAGGTCTGATCAAAATTGGATGTCCCAAGTGGAATTTATGGTAACTTCCCCACAACTTGTCGATTTTTGGCCTTTCCAAGAGATCTCACTTGTATAGCGTGCCCCGCACAAAATAATTGATATAAAATTATGAAACTCACACCAAAACTACTACAGACTTTCCACGATCCAATGAAACCAGTTCCACTCAATTTGGATACTCTAGGAATAAGTTATGATTGTTTTACCTAGAACACCTTCTTGAGACTAGTCAATAGGACTAGTCAGATACCCTATCTTACACAGGGTGTATCTACATGTTTAATATGACCCAGAAGATGAAATTTTTACCACAGATACCTTACTAATTTTTGCAAATAGCGTCTGGATTTCAGGGTTTGAAACGTTACAGAAAATATTTTATAGCGAAAATTCCGCAATGATTCAGTTCATGATGATTCCATAACCCTATCTTCTACAGGTTGTATCTCCTAAAGTATAAGGCCTCAAGAGATAAATTTTGAACCCAACGTACCTTGATCCATCTACTAAATATCCTCAAAGACGTTCCTTTTGAAACATTGTAGAAAAAAAGTTATAGTGAAAATTCCAAGGTGTCTTAGATGTAGCGGCGAAACCCCAAGACCTTGAGCTCTAATACCATATGTTAAGAACAAAATATCAATATAGCATAGAAAAACCTCAGAAAAAGTACTCAATGCCTTGAAAAAGAGATAATTTCAGATAATAAGCCTCTTCGAGGGGGCATTCGCCTTTTACCCCACTTAAATGTTCAAGTACAAGATGATTCAAAATGAAAATGTCTCCTTGGTATATATAGGAGACTAGGAGGTATAATTACAACTAATGGCCTAAAGCCGACATAAGGAAAATAACATTACTAATATAATATGCCCTAATTAAGGGGTAATGAGCCAACATTAGGGCTTACCAATCTACCTTGAAAGAGAATTCCTTATTCCAATCTACAAATACTAAAATCGATGTGGTAACTAGTTTTTGCTTCAAAATATCCAAACTTTGTTGACATTCTTCATTCCATTGAAACTTGACCTCCTTCTTCAACAATTTTTCCAACAGGGTTGTGATCTGTGCATATCCCCTAATAAACTTCTTGTAGTACCCCGAATGATCCAATTTTTCTCTTATCTGTCACACTGAAGTGGGTGGTGGCAAATCAACAATAAAAACAATATTCTCAGGATCAACCAAGATTCCTTGTTTACATACTACATGACCCAACAAGATACCAAAAGCTGCACAAACAATACACTTCTTCAAGTTCAAATAAATATGGAACTTTCTACATCTATCCAAAATTAAGCGAAAATTTTAAATATGATCCTTCAACAAACTAAACACTATCCAATCATCCAAATATACTTCTAGGAACTTTTGAATAGACTCTTTAAAAGCTACAACAACAACTCGAGAAAATACTATTGGTGCATTTTTCAATCCAAACGGCATAGCTATATACTAATAACATCCCCATTCCATTGAAAATGTTGTACTATGTATATATTCCTATGCAATTGATCCATGTGAATATCGGTGGAAACCCACCTATTCCAACTTTCTCAAAACAGTCTTCTCGCAATTTACTATTTTTAGGAGTTTTTTTGTTCCTAAACTTCTGGGGCCATTTTGAGGGCCTAAATGAAGTATTTTTGGGATCTATCACCTCAATAATAGCCAAATCATTTGATTGAGACCCCAAAATGATCTCCTTGATGATACCTTTCCAACGAGCTATCATGCACCCCAAATGAAGATCATATGCCAATGTTACGCCCTTGGGAAGTTGATACACCAAACTACCCAAAATGGGGTCCACAAAACTATTGGATTTTCATCTTTCGGGGTTAGGGTTTTGAATTTTCTTTATGTTAAAAATTAATTTGGAGCCTCATTGTAACAATCATCTTCTTTTAAATGAGTGTAGACATCACATCTCTTCTTAGAGATAAACCGCCACCATTCTAGCGAGTTCATTAACTCACTGTAAAATATAGAGTTAATGAACTAGCTAGAATGGTGGCAACTTATCTCTGAGAAGAGATGTGATAGCTACACTCATTTGCAAGAATATTATTGTTACAATGATACTCCAAAGGCCTTTTTAACATAAACAAAATCCAAAACCCTAACCCTAGAAGATGAAAATCCAACAGTTTTGTGGACCTCGTTTTGGGTAGTTTGGTGTGTCAACTTCCCAAGGGCGTAACTTTGGAATACGATCTCCGTTTGGGGTGCACAATAGTTCATTGGAAATTTATTGTTGAGGATATTGATTTTGGGAGCTCAATCAGAGCCTTAGTTTATCATTGAGGTGCTCGATCCCAAAAAAAAAACATTTAGGCCCTCAAAATAGCCTCAAAAGTTTAGGAACCGAAAAAATGCTAAAAATAGTAAATTGCCCAAAGATTGTTTTGAGCCAGTTGGAATAGTGGGGTGGCCACTTATATCCACTTGTATCAATCCTACCTCCTTAGGAATAAATGGTATCCATTTCTTTGAGTATCTGGGGGAGAGGGAAAGTCGTTTCTTGAATCTGCATCTTGATGAGTTGCTTTCCTTGCTGGAGAAGTTGTGTTGCTTAGCTTGTTGAAGGTTGTCACGAACTTGTGGTTGGAATGGTTGGACCATTTTAACCTGTCAGGATACATGAGATGACTATGTGCAAAAGGAATATTTTATCTTTGATGCAATCTTGTTGACCTTCTTCTGTTGGATAGAAGGTGTTTGGATTGACGTTGCAATGGTTGTTGTGTTCTTTTGTTCACCTTTTGAACATACTGTGAAGAAGATGAATTTTTTAGTATGAGATACTACCTTGAGACACTATTTAGGTGGGACAATAGTTGGAACTAACTTTGGTATCCTATAGAGATGACCCTCTAGAGTAATAATGACACTATGAGGTAGAGACTCATAAATAGCATGGCACTTCCACATATATGGTTGGCTCAAAAGAAAATCACAAGCATCCAGTGGGGAAACATCACATAATACCTCATCCTTGAAGGGATGGATTCAGTATGAAAATCGACACTGCTGGCTGACATCATGGAGGTCTCATCCCTGGCAAAGACACCCAATGTTGTATGGTTGCGGGTGTGGTTTTGTCAAAAACCCCAATTGTTTGACGACCTCTACTGAGATAAGGTTATTCTGGATTCTGCTATCAACAACAAGATGCAGTGGGGTCCCCTTCACCCATGTTTGAGAATGAAAAAGGTGCTCCCCCTCTTCACAATTTGTTGGTTCTTCTAGTTGAATTATTGCAGTCATGATAATCGTAGTGGGGTTTGTGTTGATGATTTGTCTTTTCCATTATTTTTTAATCATATTCTGAATCAGGGTTTGGATCCTTGTCTTTGATCTCAGACACCAATGACTATTTTGAGTGGCATTCATTAGTGTTGTACCAAGAGATTTTTTGGAAATTGCACCACTTTCCAGTTCCCTTCCTTGTCTTTTCATTACCCTTCCTTTCCTATGGCTTGGGATGGTTTTTTGGATTTTGTTTGTTAGGGTCATCTTTATCATGCTTTGGTTTTTGGATATTTGCAAACCCGAAATCCTGTTTTTTCTAGTGCTTAAATTTCTGCTCAATTTTAACAACATATCGATAAGCAACACCCAGTGATGATATGTCTAGAAAATCCATTTTAGTTTGGATATATTTGTGTAGAGCCCCATGGTATTTCAGAACTAAATAACACCTAGAGTCTTTGATACCCAGCTTATTGTGCAAGGTATGGAAGGTCTTGGTAAACTTCGGCACTATTTGGCCCCTCTCTTTCCGTAGTGTGGTTCATCTCATGTACTAGTCATCATAGTTTCCAACAGGGAAATATTGTTCCTTGACTGCATCCACAAAATAATCCGAGGTGGGCTTGGCCCCATAGATTGCAAATCCCTCTGTGGAAATTTTCTCCTAGTGATTTTCCCATGAATGTTTAACATGGGGGAGAGAATTAAGGAGTGCGAAGGTGATATTTTCCCTGTCGGAGAAATTATGAACAAAGAAATAACCTTCTAGCATATTTAACAAGTTTTCTAGAACATCTGCATCTATTTGTCCTTCAAATGCGGGATTATCAAAATTAACTTGTAACTTGAAGGGCAAGGTGCCACCAAAGTGGCATCTTGATGAAGACGTGCCTATTGTTATCGGCAGGTGTTGCAGGATGTGGGAAAAATTCTCCATCACTTCGTCCCTTTGTCGCATGAGAGCTTGCTCAAGGAACAAATTGATAGAATCTTTTTCTCCATTGTTTTTCATTTCTTCCACCATGGAGTATTTCTTTGGCATGTGAGAGTGATTATCCTCAAGAGAGACAATCTCGATACCCAACTTTCTATACTTGGACCGCGTCGAGGACATGAACTGAAAAATGATCAAGAGCAACCTGCTCTGATACCACTGATCCATATTATTTTTGACACAAAATGAGAGAGGAGATATAATAAATAAATGTACAGATATATAGAATATATCCAATAAAATAATAGAGATATATTAGAGATATAATCATAAACACAGAGATAAAGTAATACACAATCTCTATTAATGAGCGAAATGTACAGAACTATAAACTATAGAGTTAATGAACTCACTAGAATGGTGGCAACTTATCTCTGAGAAGATATGTGACGGGTATTCTCATTCGCAAGAAGATGATTGTTACAATGAGGCTCCAAAGTCCTTTTTAACATAAATAAAATCCAAACCCCTAACCCTGTAAGATGAAAAGCCAACCGTTTTGTGGAACCCGTTTTGGGTAGTTTGGTGTATCAAATTTCGGGGGGCATAACTTTGGCATACAATCTTCGTTTGAGGTGCACGATAGATCATTGGAAAGGTATCATCGAGGAGATTTATTTTAGGAGCTCAATCAAAGCCTAAGTTTTTCATGGAGGTGCTTGATCCCAAAAAAAATTCATTTAGACCCTCAAAATGGCCCCAGAAGTTTAGGAACCGAAAAACCGCTAAAAATAGTAAATTTCCAGAAGATTGTTTTGAGCTAGTTGGAATAGGTGGGTGGCCATCGATATCCACCTGGATCAGAAATATTAATATGGTAATATCTAGAGAATCCATTAGTAAATGAGTAAGTTTATTTTCCTCTGTCATTCTCCAAAACTTCATTTGTAACAAGGTGGGTAATGAAACATGTAAGCAAACATCATTAAATGTCTGTAGATCCATGCAAATTATGATTCCATGTGTTTGCATATTGCAACGTACCCATCCTTCCATAGGCCATGCATGCCACACCAACAATGCACTTCTTTGTTGATTTCGAATTTTTGATAACAATTAATTAATAAAGAAGCATGAAATACATACATGCAATGATTAAGATTCATACTACAACATAAAAGACAAGTGCAATATACCATGCACAACATTAACTAGAAAGCATGCATATTATAAGTACAAATATCAAATATAATAATTTAATATGCAGTGGAAATAAATACACAAGAAAAGGAAACCATAGTAGAGAGAACTTATCTTTTATAAAATAAGACACCAATTGGTTGTAGACCAAGGACGTTCGACCCAACCGCAGACACTATTGTTCCAATTCTCAACAGTAATGTCACCCCTGATCCAGGGATATGAATCCACAAGGATGGTTCCAGAGTGTTACTCGGCTTCTGAAACCAGTCATCACTCAAGCTCTCATAGGCTTCTCCAACACTCACAACAATCCAACTACCCAACTCTCTTTTACCCATCCTGCACCACCCAAGAGAATGGGCCTCCACCCTTCTTTGCCATGCAGTCCCTCAAGCAGTCCTTCTCCTTCTATGGCTCCAGTGAAACCGGTCCATAATCTCCATGCTGGGACTCTCTTGACTCGCAGTTTTGACCAAAGTTGGACATAGGCCAAACATCTCAAACATGCAGACCTCAAAGCATGGTTGGATTACACTAGCAATATCTACAGCCAACAAAACTGTGTATGTCCTTCAATGGTATGATTTCCTTTCCCAATCCAAATGAAAATGATGAAAGATGAGTGAGTAAAGGAATGAATGGAGTGCAGACTCCATGGGAGAGGACAAACAGTGAACAAATTGGGTGAATGAATGTGTGAGGAAACCAACAACAACACCATAATGGGGATGTGAATGAGAGTGAGTGAATGACCAAATGAATGAGAGAATTATCCAACGAGAGAACCCCTTCAACAGACCAGGGACAATTTTTTGTAATTCGTGGGGATCAAGAACCTCTTGGCCTTCCCCCAAGAGCCCACGTAATTGAGTTCCCCCAATTTAAAAAAATGGGTAACTAAAAAAAAATGAAATAAACACTTATCCCCTCAAGCCCCCCTCTCTTGTGGAATCATAGCCCCCTATAACTCTATCCCTTGTTCGTCTAGCAATCAATGATGTATTTATTATTAATAATGATCACACATTACATTTATTAGGCGCACTGGCATTTTAATAATTGTTTGGGAACTCTAGCCTCTCAACAATGTAACAATAATTTATTTAATATGGGGGGCTCAAAAGGTGGG
This sequence comes from Picea sitchensis, assembly GCA_010110895.2. Taxonomy (NCBI): domain Eukaryota; kingdom Viridiplantae; phylum Streptophyta; class Pinopsida; order Pinales; family Pinaceae; genus Picea; species Picea sitchensis. The sequence continues at coordinate 6,776 of SNQJ01S0242264.1, forward strand.
GTGTTACATCCCCTCCCCCTTATTTTGGCACTATCCTCAGTGCATATACAAAATAGAGATCAAAATCTCAAAATTTATTCAAAAATATGGAGGTACTCTGCCCGCATGGCATCTTCATGCTCCCAGGTATCATCTTTAGGACCGTAGTAGTTCCACTAAACTTTTACCATCTCTATAACTCGATTTTGAAGCATTGTGACCTTTCTTTCCAATATTCACATTGGTTGAACCTAAAAGTATCCCTCTATCTCTACCTGAATCAGATGTCAATCAATAACATGGTTAGGATCATGTACATATTTATTTAGCAAAGATACATGCAATACATTATGCACATTCATGGAAGAAGGAAATGCAAACATGTATGAAACTGGCCCTATTCTGTCCAATATCTCAAATGGACCATAGAATTTGGCTACCAACTTTGTACAGCTACCCAAATTCAAATAGCTCTTCTTGGGATTTACCTTCAAAAGAAGATGCACCCCTACTTTAAATTATCTTGATTTCCTATTTTTGTTGGAATAAACCTTTTGTCTATATTGAGCTACCTTTAAATTCTTATTATTCTTAACCATCTGGTCTCCCATCTCCTTGTGAAACTCACGCCCAAGAACCACTCTATCTACTGAGTTATCCCAACTTACTGCAGTACTGTATTTTCTACCATACAAGGCTTCAAATGGTTTCATCTTCAATGAAGATTGATACCCATTATTATAGGCAAACTCAATCAAGTGCAAGTAATCTTCCCACTTAGATGGCTTATTCATCACATACATTCTCAACATGTCTTCAATCACTCGATTGACCCTTTCTATCTGCCCATCTAACTACAGATGGTATGTTGTGCTGAAGTTAAAATTTGTACAAAATCCTTTAAATAATCCCTTCCATAAATTTGAAGTAAACTTAGTGTCTCTGTCTGAGACAATTGTCCTAGGTATCCCATGCAACCTAGCAATTTCTCTCATTTAAATTTACGCAATATTAGTTGATGTATGAGTTGTTTTCACATGAACAAAATGAGCATCCTTGGTCAATTTATCAACCACTACCATAATTGAATCATGTTTCCTCGTTGTCCTTGGAAACTTTGTTATAAAATCAATGATTATCACTTCCCATTTCTTCTTTGGAATTGGCAATGGTTGTAGCAAAAACGTTGGGTGTTTATGCTCAGCCTTCACTTTTTGATATTCCATACATCTAGCGATGTGATCAGCAACATCCTTTTTCATTCCCAACCAAAAGAACCGGGTTCTTACTGATGTAATTGTTTTCTGGTAATCGGGTTGTCCAACATATGGAACATTATGCATTTCCTTTAATTCCAAATTCCTAAGTTCTCTGAAACTAGGAACATAAATTATATTTTTATGCATAAGTAATCCATCTTCCTTCATCTCATATTCTTCCATTTTCTATTGTACATCTCCTTTTTGTAAGCTTTCCTTTACCTGTAGGTAATGCTGATCTGTAACAACAACATTTAAAATTATTCTCTTCAAGTCTGATTGATGCATACTGACAGTTGTAGCATGCATGAGATGCACTCTTCTACTAAGTGCATTAGAAACTTTATTTTATTTTCCTTTGATATGCTTGATATCAAGGTTGTATTCACTTAAAAATTATGTCCATCTTGTTTTCCTGGTATTCAAAGTTGGTTGTTCAAAAAGATACTTGAGACCACTGTGGTCTGTTCTTGATTCAAATATCTTCCCCATGATATAATGCCTCCACATATTCAATGTGTGAACAATGGAAGCAAGCTCAAAATCATGTGTGGCATAGTTCCTCTCATGCTCTTTAATTTTTATGGACACATAACAAATGACATGTGCATTTTGAGTGAGGACTCCACCAAGTCCTTCCTTGCACGTGTCTGTACATACCACAAAAAATTCATTTGGGTCATCATTTTTTAACACAAGCACACTAGTGAGTAACTCCTTCAACAAGTTAAAGTTCTCTTCACATTCAGTTATCCATTAAAATTTAATTCCCTTCCTTTGAAAATAAGTGATGGGATGAGTGATTTTAGAGAACCCGACTATAAAACTTTTGTAGTAACCATCTAACCCCATAAAATATCTTACTTCTGAAACATACCTGGGCATCAACCATCCTCTAATGCCTTCAATCTTCTCTGGATCCACTACTATACCCTATTCTAAAATAATGTTCCCCAAGTAATGGATGTCTTCTTGATAAAAAGAACAATTACTCAGCTTGGCATACAACTAATGTTCTCTCAACACTTGCAATACTAGTCTTATGTTATGTTCATCCTCATCCTCAGACTTAGAATAGACAAGTATGGCATCTAGGAATACTATGACAAACTTATCCAAATAATTTCGGAATATGCCATTCATTAACCACATAATACAACAAGTGCATTTTCCGGTCCAAATGGCACCACTATAAATTCATAATGTCCATACATGGTTCTAAAGGTTCTCTTATGGGTGTCTTCTTCCTTGATTCTTACCTAATGGTATCTTGATCTCAATTCTATCGTTGAAAATATATTTTCTCCTCTTAGTTGATCAAAGAGGTCATCAATTCTATGTAGAGGATACTTGTTCTTCATAGTGGAATTATTCAGTTGTCGAAAGTCGATACACAACCTCAATATTCCATCCTTCTTCTTGACAAAGAGTATTGGTGCTCCCCAAGGTGAAATACTTGGATGTGTTATCACATGTATTTTTTGTGGGTCATTCATCCTTATATTTTTTATTTTTTATCCTTAGTATTGTTTAAGTTTTACTTTTGATCTCCTCCTTATGGTGTTCTTAGGTCTTAGCACAAATAAGTTAAGGTTGATGGTTGCTCATATCTTTGGATTATGTCTTCATCCCATCACAAGATTATATGACATCACCATCACCTTTATGCCACCATCACCCTCATGTCACCACTTCCATTATTGCACCTATGAGGCTTGTGTCAGCCAATCTCATTGTTTTCAGCATCCATGATTTAAAGGAAATAATCTGGGATTTAGTCATTTAAGGATGTCTAATTGTTTTCTCAAAGATTTTGAATTTGCTCCTAAATTGGCACTGCATAAAATCCTAAGCTCGGATAGACGCTACAAAATATGCTATAGATTGGCTAACAGAGGGGAATTAGAGGTTAGAGCTATTGTAGGTGGTTTTATACAATCTGAAGCATATCTATTGTTAAGCCATGGTGTCCAGAAATACCTTGAGTTTTTAGAGCTTTGTTGAATATCAGATTAAGGATGTGCTTGTGTTTCCCCTCCTGAGTGTTGCAAATTGAGGATCCACATTACCAACCTACGCCTTTTACCTTTTCTATCACCAATTATCAGCTAGTTGCAGTATTCTTAGCTTCTTTTACTACAATTGAGACAATATTGATGTCAAATCCATTGCACCTATCTCTTTGTTGGACCTTGTTGTTTATGCTACAGAATCTTCTATGAATTATGTTGCAAATCCCCTATTTGGCACTGTGAACCTGTACATTAAACTCAACATTGTTATCCTCTGATCATATAACCTACATCATCTCTTTCCCTTTATAGTTTCAATGGTTATTTCAAATCTAAATTGTATCTACATTGAAAAGTTTAAGAGCCTTTCTTATTAAGATGGTGATGACCTTGCAAATGATGATGAAGTGGTTGAAAGAATCTAAATTTTGAAGGTGATCATCCTTGCATTTTGAGGTGTTAAGGGAAATATTATATTTTCACCTACTGGAGGCATTTACAGGCTCATAGTCCATCTACTAAGACTTTTTTTGTTTTATAGGATTCATTTCATAACACAGAAAAACACAAAGATTTCATAGCACCTGGCACTACAAAATTGTCTACACAAATTTTTATGTAGTTTCTCTACCAAAGGTGCTACAAAATCACCTAGCCAGAAATAGAAAAGGTTCTACAGAATCTAAAAAGAAGTTTTATAGGAGGGCGCTACAGAATTTCCTTTAGCGGCTACTGTTACAAATTTGATCATAAAACCAAAATGCCAAAGTTGGTTTCTCTGAAATGTTTTGTGGAGGAAGATGATATCCATGTTGACTTCCTGGACAAATTTCAGCCTAACCCAATTTTTAATTTGAGAGAAACAATTAAAACACCAGTGTGTTGTGAAATGTGTTGCAAATTCTCTGTTTTGCATAGTTGATTGGATATTTGCCTTGTTGGGAGGTTTCTAGATGTCAAGGAGGGTTCAAATGACTTCTCATCGATTAGTTAGATGTGAAGGGATACCCGCACCTAAGTTTTATCTCCATTAATACCTCATGTAGTGAGTTGGAAACAATTCATTAAAGAATTCCAACAACTTCTTGAAAATTAGCAGTTTGTTGGATTTTTGTCTCTTTTGACTGTTACCACCTATCTCCAAGGTCTAGAATCCAATGAAAGAGATGGGATTCGACCTCGTAAATATATTTTGATGTTTTTTATATTTAATGAAGGAGGGAGATCTTGGAGAGGGGATGGATTCATGAGCCAAGAGAGGCTAGAGAGAGTAGAAGCATGCAGTTTCCCTGTGTTTGTTCATTTGTTAGCATGAGGGCATTTTATGATTATAATCATTACTGCTATTGGAGACTCATGAGAGTTGTGATTTTCATATTGTAATTATTTTGTCTTATATATCTTCTTATTTGAATATATTGCATATTTGAGGATCAAAGTCTTCCAATGATTTATGGATCACTAAGAAACAAAGGATCTGTTGTAATTTTTCCCATCATTCATTGTTTTATTCAAGTATTTGTTGATTTATTAAATTGAGAGGATCTTTGTTTAGTGAACATTCTATCTTATGTTTTCCTTCCTCATTTTTCCATCTATCAACGTATAATCTTGTTTTCTATTGAGCAACTTTAGTGCCTTCAATGAGTAGAATGTTTATGACTCCATTGCCCATTGGTGTAGCCTACTGATCTGCAGTTTGCTACCCTCTCCCTTTCTTTCTCCATATTTTTGATCAACATATTCAAAACCAAACTTATATTTTACATTTTGATTGTTATTGGTTTTGCCCTCTAGCATTCTGAGGGTGACTCTCAGTTCTAACATTTTTGGAATCGTTGTTGGGGATGGATTTGAGCAAATTGAAAATCTCCTTGGGAAGAACAACATTGCACAACTCTAGCTTTATATGGTGACTGAAGTTGGACACTAATCTAGGTGTATATTGGTTGCCACCCACCTATTCCACTTGGACCCCCACCATTTCTTCTTTCATTTTTTTAGTTTCCACACAGTTTACTATTTTTAGCAGTTTTTCGGGTCCTGAACTTCCGGAGTCGTTTTGAGGCCTTAAACGACGTTTTTTGGGAAATCAGGGAGAAACATGGATCGAATATCATGTTGCTCACCCAAAAGTTGTATTCCTCGGATATATCTTTCTAACGAGGTATAGAACACATTAAACGGAGATCGTATGCCAAAGTTATGTCCCTAGGAAGTTGATGTACCAACTTACCCAAACGGGACCCATAGTCTTGGCGCTTCATCTTCTAGGGTCAGGTCTTTGGATGTTTAGGGTTTTCCATTGTTTCTCAATAATAATAGGCCTTCGAGCCTCATTGTAACAGAGTTTAGGAGGCCAGTAGCTGCCACATCTCTTTTCAGAGATAAGTTGCCAATACCCTAGCTAGTTTATTTCCATTTTGTCTATAAGCATATTTCAGTCATTTGTTATTAATGAAATGAAGTCTTATTTCCGCGGCATCTCTATGTTTATGTGTATTTATGTATTTCATTGTGTTCCTACATAAATCTGGATTAGTGGTATCAAGGCAGTCTTTTCATTCTCGATCCTTCTTTGCATGTCCCCAACGAGATCGGGGTATAAGGAGTTGGGGCTCAATCTGGTTGAACCTTTGCAAGATCAGCCTCGCAAACCCTGATGACCGCCCATGGGGGAAGAAAAGAAAGATGAGGGAGCAGGAGATCTTATCAAAATTTTGCTCGAGGAGGCCCTCAAGAAACAAAGGAATGCGATGATGGACAACTTTGCCCAGATTCTTCAACGGATTCTGACTGGCGGTGCATCGACATCCATAAGCCACTCTGGAGGCGCCACTCCTTTTAAGGTACAAGTAAACTTTGACATTCCCATATTTGACGGCCAAATAGATGGAGATGTTGTAGATAGATGGTTGAATCTGTTAGAAGGATATTTCTCGGTTCATGACTTTTTCGACTGAGAAAAGATTATTTTCGTACTCCTCAGAGCCACCCCCCATGTCAAGGACTAGTGGGAAACCTACTCGGAGCAAGAGGGAAAGGGAGAACCCTCTTTGTTCTCAGCCACACCCACTTGGAATTCTGTAATGTCCCCACTTTGGGACATCATTACAGGGCAGAGATTTCTGATGACCAGAGTAGCCAGATGGATGTTAGAGAAAGTACAGGGGTATTTGAGAGGCATTGTGGGTCCAGCTTGCATTGATGATCACATTCCATCATTATGAGACATTCCACACAGGTTGGCTTTGGTTTCATTGCATTCCGACAATTTCCATGATTTTGACTATTTTGAGCTGTAAGTTAATTAAAATCACTGAAGAGGTCATTTTGGGTACATTACTTGGAGGAACCTCTGAGTGTAATAGCTCATTGGAATCGGGAGGAGAAACACTACAGGATGGGATGGCTAGAAGTGACTTTCAATGGCCAGGGAAGCCACAAGGAGAGATAAGGATATTTTCAGAGGTA
>SNQJ01S0242266.1:0-11433 GCA_010110895.2 Picea sitchensis
AGGTCCATATGTATGAGTTTTTCCTTCTCTTGTGTAAGAGACTCAATGAATTGAGCCAACGTAGGCATTTTCCAATTTGTTCCAAAAAGACATCTGCCAGAATGGAAATTGGAGACATATACAGTGTATTATGGTCCTAGCTTGGCCAATATTGTTAGAATAAGTTGTTTCTCTTGTGTAGACTTGTCAATACCACATTCACCCAAGCTCAATAACACAGATTTAAATTTAGTAAAAAAATCTTATATATTATCAAAACTTTTAGGGTCTAAGGTATTCAACTCTACCTCAAGCATATGACCTCGCATCTCATCCTTCTTTCCAAAGAGTCATTCCAAGGTGGTCTAGATCTCGTTTGGATTCTTGCATGCAGCAACATGAAACCATAAATCAATGGATATTAATTCAAGAAGTAGTCCCATGGCATCATCCTTACGGTTCGCCCATCTCATCTTCTCAATCGTTGATGTAGGTTTCGTTTCTGTCGCCATCGTCAAATTATACAGTCCTTTTCTTTTGAGTTGGAATGTCTCCTTGGGATTCCAATCAAATTAATTGTATGGTGTGAGGATTACCACCAAGTTTGAATATATAATAGTTGTCATATCCATATCTCCCACTGATTTCAAGAACCCCTAAAAATTTACTCTCAATCTGCAAGTGAAAAATTAAGAAATTAAAAATTCATATCAGTTTCAGGAGATGATCTTGCAACTTACTTTCTGAGAAAACGGTGAGAAATCTTGCCAAATGGTTGAAAACCCACTTCCAAAATGGGCCGATTTACTTTATTAGTATACTGTTTCTTCCAAAACATAATATTTTGGGAGCAATGAATGTGGAAAGGTACAACCATAGATTTGTATCAGTTTCAAGAGACTATCTTAGGGCTCACTTTATGAGAAAGCGTTAAAGAATATCACCAAATGGTTAAAAACCCACTTCCAAACTAGTTCGATTTATTTTCAATGTGGGTCGTTTCCTCAAAAACATAATATTTTGGGAGGAAAAATTGCTGAAAGTTATGACCACAAATTTAACTCGCCGAAACCTCGATTTTCCTTATTCTTTGGCTTGTCTGACTTGCTCCAAGTAGCATAGCTCTGATACCATGTCAGTATTTCATGGAAACCTACACAGGAGATCTAGCTAAAGCAAGTACAAAAAAATCTTATCAAGAAAAGAAGAGAGATTCAATATGGAAGAATGAGAAAATATATTCACACTACTCCAATGAGTTGATGATTGATACATAGATCATGATCAATACGGTATAATAAATGAGTGGAATACACTCATATATAGGGAAAAGAATTCCATAATTAAGAAAAACAATCAAGAAATTAACTTTCTTTAGGAATGCATGCATGCATAATAGTGATGGTAAAAATAGAAATTCTAAATAGAACTAGTCAGTTAACTCCCATTGAACTAGTGTGTCAAAAACATAAATTTATCCAACAGGTTGGACGAGCCTTCTTCTTTCCAAGAGCCTGAAATGCATAGCTTTACAACCAATAGAACGAAAATACAACAAGGAACAATGCTAGGGTGATGAATGATAGGGGGAGTATGGAGTGACGTGCAGTAAATGCATGTCGCTTCCATCTCCTGGCCTATTCAGTTTGAAGTACAAGACAACCAAGCATTCACCAATCAATTAAACCATGTATTCAATGCCAAACCATTTGAAATATGAGACGATATCCTTTGCATAGTGCACCACCCAATATCATTTACACGTTAATCCTTGCCACAATTCTATGCCATCACACATATTAAAATGCTATATGCACTCAATTTAAATCTAATGAAATTCACATAGCCCACTAACCAACCATAACATAATATTTAGGACTAACACTAACATCCTTTTACTTTTCCATTTTCATATAACCCTTTATCATAGCTCAAACATAGCTTCTTTCCCTTTAGGATTCATTCATAGGTTTTACTTTCTTTGTTTTGATTATGTTATCACTAATATATATCTTGCATATATGTGGCTAGGTAATTGATCAAAATGATTAGTGACATGGTTAAATCATAACAATTGTAAATACATGCCCATCATAACAATAAAAATGTTTTTGATCGCAAGAAGCATTCCATAAAATGCATCATCCACCTATTACTATGTTAGAATGAAACCAATAATGCATTGTCAACCATGTAGGACTGTGTAGGCATCATGAAAACAACAACAAAACAAATGTGTGATATGTCTATCCTTACACCTCTATTCTACAAGGGGTCCCTACCTACTAGTATTATATTATTAGCATAGTTAAATAATAAGGCTTTAGCAATACTTTGCGGGAAGAATTCATCATTATGATTTTAATCATCAACACTTGGGTGAGGATCTCATGGAGGAGTAGGTCGAGGCCAAGGAAATGATTAATATTTAGTGATAAGACATGCTGACAAAGCTTATGGATCATCGGTTGTTTTTCCAAATGAGATTCTTAACTTATATTAAATATACAATATGGAGCTTAGGTCAATTTTGAGGATGACATAATGTTATAATTAAGACATCCACCGGGGTCCTTTCTTCTTGAAAAGATAAAAATGGACACCGTGAAGCTCTTATTGTAGAGCTTGGTAGTCCTAATTATGCCAAAGTAGGGGCCAAGATGACACATTTGGAAGGGAATGAAGTTGATGTGCTCGATGCCACAGGAAATTTCCCTGGTTACAAATACTTTAGGGTTACAAAATTACTCCCCATCCTCAAAGAGATATTCTATAACCCCTCTCGAGGTGAAAAATAGGAGGTGTAGGTATGTGATCTACAAGCAAATTGAAAACAATCCATATTATCGCTATAGGAATGATGAGGATGGTATCTTGGAGAAAGTTAAGCAGCCCGTGGAGGAGGAGATGTGAGATAGAGCATTGAGAAAGTGGTAGAGGATTGAGTTGATGTGCTAAATTATCAAAAGCACTGAAAAGTGACCTATGTTTTTTCCTCCACAAAGAAAAACCTCTACAAAATTTAACCGTGGGGGTTTGGATATGTAGATTATGAATTGAATTGGTTTTCTTCTGGTTTCTACTGATCTCGGTGTTGCCGACGTATTTGATTCAAATAAAATACTTTTTAGGAACACATATAGATAAAATGTACTTAAAATATGAAACACAAACATATATAACTAATTTGTATTTATAAAAAACTGAAAATAGTTTATGTTTGCAAAAAAAAAAGTGAAAATGCAAGTGGTGCTCTTAACAGATACATATGCACCACGACTAATGCTCCTTATCAAACATTAGGCACCAAACAAACATCTGTTAAATATAACACACCGATGCATCATTGTTAGTTGAGCACCGACATCTATAATGATGCATTGTGATATATAGTGCACAAGTTAAGGGTTGGTGTTAAACCACATAGTGCACCGGGTTATATTAAACACACTGACTCTTTATGTTAGTTCATGCACCAAACACTTATAACTGGAGTGTTTACTTTTCTTGATGCACCATTAATGGGTGCGTTTTATAATGCACATTAGAATGATAAATTTAAAACTATTTTTCTTGGTACGACTTACTTAACCACCTTGGTGCGCTTAGTTTAAAGTAATACACTGGTATGTGTCGACACTAGTGTGTTTGTATTATAACGTACTAGTGACGGGGAATCCATAAAATGAATTAAGATGGTAAAATATTATGTATTTTTCTCGCTATGTTGTATTAGACATTACCAATGTGTTTTATATATGTGACATTACTGATGCATTTTATATATGTGACGCACCACAGAGGAAATTTTTTCTTCAAAAACTAGGTGGTTCACTCGATTAATAGAATGTGTTGGCATGTTTATCTCAATTGGTGCACTTCCTATAATCTTAGCAGTGCTTACCATAAGACGCACTATGCTGAAAATTTATGAAAATTCGGTTTGGTGTCATGCTCTTTACATTACCAGTGCATTTTTTTATCCATCCACATTGATTGGTGAAACTTTTGAATATGAAATTACATGGTGTGATGTATTAATATAAATGAATAAGTGCTAACATGCTATTGGAGTACCAACATTTTGTTTAATGATGCGTTCTGTTGTCGACAAAACTGATTACAGGGCGTCCACCAAAAMAACACAATGAGCCAATACGAGGTGTTACTATTAATGAACCGGTAACATTGTGATAGTGGAGCACTATCCTTTTGTTCTTCAATGTGTTGTAAATGCAAGTGCATTAGGAATGAAGCATCCAATGAGATGTCTCGTTATGAAAATTCAGGAAATATATGTCCTGGTGCGTTGTTGTATACAATGCGGTGCATTGGATTACAATTTTTGCACCGCCGCATTAAATTTTATAAATTGTTATGTTAACAATTTTGTTAGTTAAGTGAAGTGTACCGATGCATAAGTTTAAATGACACTGGTGTGATTTATTCAGTGTGTGTATTTTTTTTATAAAGTATGGCAGTGCGTTTAAACATTGAATTTCTGGAGCTTTATTTTTCTAGTACACCCTAGTGCGGTTAGTTAAAATTGGTGCACTGCTAGGTTAAATTTTATATAACGTCGAGATAGTGGTGCAATTAATGAAGTGTAATGGGTTGGTGTGGGTATGATCAAAGTTTACACCGGTGTCGAGGCATTCCGAAGGATGTACCAATTTGTTTTTAATAATTTATCTTTATGTGCTAGATTGAACGATATTGATGTGAACATATATGGATGCACCAAACATAGTGCTCACTGTGTACTTAACACAATATGCACTACTTTGGCATGAGCCAAACTATTCAAGCACACAACGTGAATTTCTTTTTTAAATGCAAAATTTCAAGCCAAATTCTATTTTTCTTTGGATGAATATGCAAATAGGAAGGTAATAAATAATTTACCTGGACTCTTCTATCCCAAGAGGCATGGTTACACCATTGAGAGGAAATGAAAATTCATGGTAATTTCCAAAATTTGAAAATGTGTGGAATCCACCAATGGAGATATCCTAGTCGCTGTAGATCACTGAAAAACATGGCATATTAGGAAGAAACATGAGCATCAATGCTTGTTTGAGAGTTTGGAAGCACGGCATGCATTGTAACTGTTATCACATGAAGTTGTCATGGGTCAATTTTCTCCTTAGGTTTTGATTTTTACCCATTAGTCTTTTAAGTATGTTTTAATTTTATCTTTATTATTTTCATAGGTTAGTCTAAACAAATAAAGGCTTGGTACCTGGTTCATATTTTGACACACACCTATAGTTAATACCCTAGGTTCATTTTGTGATAAATATCCTTGACTCATCACTTGACTTGACAACTAGCACTATGAACCACATGACTCTACAAACCTGACAAGTCACTCCATCCACTCACATACTTGATCCTCTCTACTTTGTCCTTTTTCTCGCTAAGGAGTCAAATCAAACTTTGTAAAGTGCACTACCAACTCACTAGGCATTTTCATAGCACACCTTTGTACAATTTGCCTTTTTACCATCATTCGCCATAATGGAGCTGATGTCATGTTTTTTATTGTTTTCAACACCCTTGTCTTCAAAAGGAATATCGTGATTTGGTCATTTATGAAAATTCTAACTGTTTACCAAATTTGAAATCCTACTCCTAGATCAACGCTACTGAAACCGCTAGTCCAGACAGATTTGCTCATTGTGCTACAAAATTAATTGTCCAAGGTGAATTGGAGACTGAGGTGGATGAAAATGACCTCAAGCTTTCTTAAGATCATCCATTATCAAGCTACAACGTCCAGGTTGTTGATGATTAAAATCGTAACGATGAATTCCACTCTCAAAGTATTGCTATAGTGTTATTATTTAACTATGCTAATAATATAACACTAGTAGGTGGGACCCCGTTGTAGACTAGAGGTGCAAGGATAGACATATTATACATGTTTTGTTGCTTTTTTTTATGTTACCTACACAGTCCTACATTTTTGATGATGTAGTCTTGCTTTTATTTGACATGATAATAGGTGGATGACGCATTTTTGTGGAATGCTTTTTGTGATACAAAACAGTTTTATGATTATGAGGAACATGTTATTTACAGTTGCTATGATTTAACCTTGTCATTAATCCTTATGATTGATTACCTAGCCACATATATGCAAGATATATATTAATGGTAGCATGATAAAAAAAAAGAAAAAAACCTATGAAAAGATCCTAAAGTGTAACAATGGGAAATAAGTTATATGTTTGAGCTATGATAAAGGACTATATGCAAGTTCGAATGGAAAAGTTAATAGTGTTAGTCCTAACTATTATGCTATTGTTGGTTAGTGGACTATGTGAATTTCACTAGATTTGAATGGAGGCACATATAGAATTTTAATATGTATTATGGAATGGAGTTATGGAAAGGGTTAACATGTAAATGATATTGGGTGGCACACTATGCAATGGATATCATCACAGATTTCAGGATGGTTTGACATTGAATACACATTGGTTATATGGTTTAATTGTTGATGAATGTGATGCTTATTGGGATATCTTCTACTTTGAATTGAATGGGCCAGGTGATGGAAGTGACGTGCATGTACTAAACGTCACTCCATACTTTTCCTATCAACCACCACCCTAGCATTGTTCCATTGTTGCATTTTTCTCTCTATTGGTTGTGAAGCTCCACATTTTCAAGAACTTTGAAGAAATAAGGCTCAAACAACTCACCATTTAAGTGTTTTTCCACAGGTATGATTCTTTTTCTCTCCATCCATTAGGTATTATCTGTTGTATGAACAAATGATGGCTCAGTGATGCTTGGATTCTATGGTTTCTTGAAAATTTCGACTGTGTAACTCTGTGTTATGGCTCTCTATAATGAATGTAACATGTTTATGATTGAAAGTAAATAATTGGGTATTTTAAGTTGCGCATTGCATGTTCCTCGCTCAGTTTAGTATTATGATGGGTCTCTATGGAATAATAAGTGAACGGTGGTACAATATGGCTTTACGTTGATGATGGAGGGTTTTTTTCTGTGTATTACTGTCAGTTAATTTGTTCCCTTGTAGTCATGTTGGTAACCCTTACCCAGTCGCAGAAAAATTACCAACAATTGTTGTGTTCTTTCTTCGAACGCCGAGTCATGGTTGTTGATTCGTTATTAATTTTTTTTTACTGAAGTGTCCCAAGATCTAGTCTTGGTTGGCCCTTAATGTTAATACATGCTTGTGTGCTTGTGGATTGATACAAGTTGTATCTGGGTGTGTGTGTCCTCACTAGTGTGGCTATCAAGTTGTTCGGCTCTTAAGTATGGGAAAGGGATGTTATATCTCTATGTTTTTTTTGACAACTCCCATTGTTTAATTAACCCTCACCTCTCCTCTACAAGCGTTAAATGCACCATGTGAACTGGGTTATTTTACTCTGCCTGTATTTTCTCTCCTCAAGTGTTTATCATTGGTTCCATCTAGGACTTGGAGTAATAAGTAAGACTGTGTGGCTCACTGTTGTGTCTTTTTCGAAAGGTGTTTTTTCCTGTGGTTGATATAAGTCTCAGAAGACCATCAACTCTCGGTGTTGTTGTTCAAAATATGGACAAGCTCTTGTTGCTTCCCTGCATTTTATTTTGATAGAGCCTGATGTAGACTCCATTGTATTTTATCACCTTGGGAACCTTTTGGGGTTGTCAAGTATTGAGTATCAGTGAATGGTTATCGAGGTCTTTAAAAAAACCGCTCTATAGTTGAGTCTTTGTCTCGTCCTTGTATGGTTAAATTGTTTGAATAAGAATGAAAGGGTAACTTGCACATAGTAGAGGGTTGTCTTCCTATTCATTATGGTTTCAATCACTATGTTTTAACCAACGTGATCTTGATTTCATTTGGAAATTCCTGTGTGGTTTTTGCTAATCCTGATCAGGGTTCTGCCAAGTTTAAAAATGATGCCTATGTCTAGTTTGGTTCTGTTCGCTTCATATATTAGATTGGAATCATCACTCAAATTACCAATGGTTTTAAAAGAAATTTATACCCAGATAGAGAAGGCTCGAGGTTTATGTTTTGGTTGACTGTTGTTTCATTTCAATATTTTATGATTGATATGATGAAGACTGTGTATAATCAGGCATATTTTGATGTATGTTCGCGTTTGAAAAGAGACCTGTGTATATTTTAATTGGGACCGATTGTGGATTGGTAAAAAAATGATATTGATTATATCATGGTGCATTATGCATTATCATGGATATATGTCGAGCATATTGTTGTGCATTTTTTATTTTTATTTTTAAAAGGAAGAAAATGAAAGAAGGGATCAACACTTTGTTAAACAAGATTGTTGAATGGAAATTATATATATATATATAAGTTATGATTGCATAGAATATTATGAATTAAAAGAATCTTGAGAAATTTAATTATTGGAACAACAAACAGTTTGGTATACAATTGAGAAGAAGTGAATGTTGGTTGTTTTGGATTAATTTTAATACATAGTTATAATTATTGATTTGTTTTATGAAAAATATCCATTAAATCCCCTATCATTTCCTCACGTTTTCGCTCATTACGAATCCCCTCACAATCCCAGATTCACTTTGCATGCCATGTTCTTAAAATTAAATTAAAAATAAATGGAAACTCTATATTACAACAATTAAAAGATGACATAGAGATGATTCACAATTGATATGATTTTGTTATTGTAACATAGTTGATTGTTTAATGATTTGTTGAGAAGTAATCATGTCCTTAATCCCTTTCATTTTATCACTTTTCCGATCAATACAACCCCATTAGATATCCCAGAACCCTTATTCACCCCCTGCTCATTGACAAGTATTAAATGAATTTTATGGATTGGATTCCATGGGTATGATGTGAATGCTGAGCCAAACTTTGTTTCATATTAAAGAGATGGCATGTATGGCTTGTTTAAGATTCTAATTGCTAATAAACATTGCATACATTATGAGCTTCTTCAGTAGAGGAAGCCATGGTATAAATAACATGGGCATAGGAAATTGGAACATAGGGCGTAGAAGGAAAAGATTCTTGATACATTTTGATGCAGATCCACAAGAATTAAACCAGGTCTTCCAAGATGGATTTTTCAATAGAATTGGAAAAGGGGTAGTCCAACCTAGGCCAAAAAGGTCTCCCTTCCAACCCCAACATGTCCCTGGTATCCTTGTCCCTCCTCATGTTTCATTGCAACCTCAAGTCCCTGAGAATGACAGATAGCATGAGATTGTTCACCCAACAATATTCCAACATCGTGGTTGGCCCAATTTGTTTCTACCTGTTCCTCCTCCATAGGTTAACCCAAATGTCCAAATTTCCCTTGCACACTCACCTATATAGTCTTCCCATGGAAGCAAAAGATTCAAAACCAAATCCCACCACATGCATGATAAATGAAAATTTGTTGATGCCCCCTCCTCTCCCTCAAGTGATTCAACCAAATCTGTTTCATCCTGCATTCACTTATGAGATGATTGTTCTCAGGTCATCAGTGAGATAAATCTTAAATGATCCATACAGCCTAAGGATAATTAAAGAAATTCAATGGGAGACAACAACAACAAAGGGAAAATTGCCTCGCAAAGTGAAAAATATGGTTTTTGTGTATATTTTATTATTGATTGTTGAGAACAGTTGACTGCTGAATGTTTTGGACAACATACTATTTTTGGATATTTTGGATATTATATGTTTGGATATGGTTTAAAATATCATTGATATTGAATTTTCAAATTATGAGAATGATGATGGGAGCCACAAGGAGGGATGTGTTTGATTGATTGACTAGTTATGTTTATTTTTGTTAAGAAACTAAGGGGAGTCATGAGGGGTCCCACCTACTAGTTATTATTTATTAAATACCCTTATTACTATTATATTAATTCTTCCCCTAAACCAAAAGTTAGTTGAGTTTTAGTTAACTTAACTAAAAGAGGTAGTTTAACTACTTCAACTAATTTGGAATTCTTAAAGGCAAAATGAGAAGGAAGAACAAGGGGGTAATAGAAGGAGAAAACATACTAAGGTTGGCTCTTGAGTTTTATTGAGATAGTTCAGTTTTCATTCATTATTCAATTCATTAAAATCCTAATTCGCTTGTATGGCAGTAGGGTCCTATTGTAGACAACAATATTCAAGGATGAATTACATCATTCAAACACTTTTTTTCAGAGGTGTTGATCTATCTTTGATAGTATGTGTAGACTTGTCTCTTTATTAATTAAATTTCATGACTGATAAAGGATATTGTGCAAAGTCGAGTGGGAAGAAATCTATGGCAAGCTGATCCAGTTTTTAAAAGTTCATTTTTTTACTTTCTGTCAGAAGTTTGTTTGTATGGTTTTCATCAGGGACATCTAAGTTTGACTTTGGTCCAAACTCCCTTAGGGATTTTTGTAAAGGGAATGTTTCTTTTGATTTCTTGGAATGAAATAAGCGATTTCTATCCTATCTCATCTATGTTAATATGTGACTTGGTATTTTTTATTTTCTCTCCACATTTACTTTTTCATCTATTATATTCAAAAAATTATATAAAATGTTGAATTTTATAACAATCTTCTATTTTTTTAAAATTATCCTAAGCCCTTGTAACTAATACTTGTGGATTATGAAACAATTTTTGAGGCTATAAATATAGAGTGATATTCATGTCTATCTTGACTTAGCCAAGCAAGATCTGAAAATGATTGAGTAAGATTATTTGATATCTTTTTCTCAACATTTTTTTGGTGACCATACTGGGGAGATCTTCCATATCTCTCTAGTTGATTTTTATGCTTGATTATCATTGAATATATTTACATCTCTAATATTTATCCTTTGACTGTTTCATTTCTTAATGATTGTACCTGTTGCAAGGCAGCCCGATATTGAGCCTGATATTCAATATCAGACCAACATTGCTTTAAAATTGCTTAATACCATATTAGATACCTCTAATACCCGAGTTGAGCTTAATATCTCATGGGAAACAATTGAGAAAGACATAAGTGTCCAAGAACGTTGGGAATATAGGCAAAAAGAGCCTAGGAATCAACCATAGATTTCTTTTTCCTTCAGTTTTGATCTTCTTTTCATGTCCTTAGACCCTCGTATCTCTAGGAGAAGAAGAGGTTTATCACCAGAAATTAATCCTATTGTGGAAATAGGAACAAGGAACGTTGTTTTGTCAACCCAACAAAGTTCTCAAAGGAGAACTTTGTTTGATTCATCTAGTTCATTTTTCTCCCCCTTACTTGTCATTCACAAGATGGTATCTAGTGGTGGATTTGGTGGCATTGGAGGTTCTTCTTCATCTCAATCTTTAGCTTCGTCAGTTATTGGTAGTTTATATAGTCACCAAGTCCCTGTCCAATCGACCACAAGCCCTGCCAAAGTCATTAAAAAGTATGGGATTTTTCAGTTTGAATAATATGTTACAACTACACTGTGTCATGTTTCCTACC
>SNQJ01S0242267.1:12431-23204 GCA_010110895.2 Picea sitchensis
TATATTTGTGGGGTGTTATTCTAGGATTTCTGTTATATTTTTGTGCAAACTCCAACTCTTTTGTCCTTAGCCATCTTTTGATCTCTACTTTTTTGGGATTCCACAATCTCAACATCCCCTTCTAGTGGCTCATTTCTCTCTACCCAAATATTTTTTTTATCTCCCTCTGACAGATCTTCAACTTACCTCATCTACTCAATCCTCTTTTGTTCCTACCAATGGAAACAGAACCATTTGTTGGTTACATTCTTATCTTATCTCCTTTCTAATTGTATTGACCCAAGGTTCATGTATGTTTGGGTTTCCAAAAAAGCCTCTAAAACTATCGGCCCTCCTGGTAAACCAGAAGGCAACACAGTGCACAGAGTGCACTGTGTCGTCTCACCCAAGATAGTCTTAATGGGTGGCTAAAATAATCATGTGTTTACATCCTAGGATTGAGTGAGAGGTCTAATAACTATGGATTACAAGTGATACTGTAATTTATTAACACAAAATACTATCATCATGATATACGAATTAATATACTAATGTATTCATTCATCGTATCAATATTCACTTGAAGACAATAAAGACACACATGCATTTAATCACATAATACAGATGTTATCGTGGATCACCCCCTCCTGGGCTACGTCCACAAATATTTGGCTCTTAGTTATTTTATTATCATCGTTCTGTCATTCCAATGTCGTGTGCTTTACAATTCCCTTCAGTAGGGTCGAGATCTATTATGAGGTGGACTAGATCGCAATAGGATGCTCAACCTATGATCTAACCTCAATATCTACCCTCTTCCCTCCTTTTTATCTTAATAGCTTACAAACATAAGTCATACAAAAAAATATTACATATCGACTCGTTACTACCCTTCTCTCTATAATAACGACTAGTCTTCCCAACAATCTGCCCCCTATTGATACCTAAGTATCTATATTTATACATTTTTGTCTCTTCATAAATTACAATACATTACAAAAACCCTAACCCTAATGTCGTTAGGTCTTCCCTACATGTGTGCATGATGTTCTTCCTTCCAGCTATCACTTTCCTCGTGCATGCTTTCTTTCCCAGTATCTCCTTTCTTTCCTCTTTGGTCTGCTTCCAACAAGGCCCGTAACCAATTTTCCAAATTAAAAAAGGGTTGGCCAATGACCAACACCTTTCTGCCAAATCTGGTGTTGTTCCACTATACCTGGACTCCCCACCAAAACAAAGTCCACCAAACTTGGTGATTACTTCTACTATATCCAACGTATCCTCCATATGTGGTAGCGGTCCACCAAGTTAGCGCACACACAGTTTTAAGTTATAAAAACACGCCAAAAGAAAGGGAGGCCCGCGGGTTTGAATGTGGGACCTCCCCAACCAATGCCTTATTTTAGCCATCCACCAACTACTAGGCCAAAAACCTTTATTGGTTAATCTGCCCAAGTTTTTATTTTAAAATGCATTTTTGTCGATGCACGGGATGGAGAAGAAGTGCGCCCAGTCTATATGAGATCATATCGGGCATGAATTTTGATGCACCTCAGTGAATTAATTGCATAGTTACATGTGGATCAAAGAAGAGGTGCGGGGAAGGCCTCAAGTTGATAGTGTCCAATGTGGACGATTCGACACTAAAATTTATGTTATTCAACGACGCAAATCCAATGGCGATGTCTGTTTCTGCAGCAGAGACTCTGATCAACGGGATAAATTCTAGAAGAACCAATGTAAGAATACTTTTTATTATGTTGTTTTCTCATTGAATGTTGCAACATAGTATGCTTGATACAAGTCTAAAGGAGCATGGAGAGGCTGCAGCAAGGCAACAAGATCAACTTATTCCTTCTATCTCTTTCTTTCTACTCTTCTTGCACATAAACAGTTCAGCTACATGTGAAAGAAAATTTGTGGCACTTGGATGATAAGTGGCCAACAAAGTAGTTAGGAATATCGTAGTTTCGGGACTTGTGTATGGGATTCATATATGCTTGGATCTAATAAGCATATATAAGGAATTCTATGGCTCCATGATGATGGGGGTTATTTCTTATTCTTCCTCTTTTTCTGTATTGAGTATGTGGGAATGATATCCATGTCAGCATCATGGATGCCTCATAAGCATGAGAACTTGTGAAGATTGTAAACATTCTTGATCACATTATGATCTCTTATTGTCATCGCCGAAAAGGGACTTTGGCCTTACAACTTGTAAATGAGAGACATCATTACAACGAGGATAATAATGCGGTCAATCTTTGGAGCAAGACCCAAAGACATAGCCCACTTCGGGTGAACTCTTTTATCAAGGGAACTGTCATATATATTATGTGTTATGTTCTTATATTACCTTTCATGAATTTTCGCACATAGATCAGTAAATCCAAGCATGACATATAACACATAAGGAAGCTAAAAGAGGCTTTAATTCAATTTGGATTCAAGACTATAAAGACTTCAACTATACCTTTAATTGCAATCCGCTCAAGTAAAACGATATATAACTGACCCTTTGGAGGAGTGACAGGATCAAACAATTATTGGAAACTTATCATCCCTAGGTTTAGATCATGTGTCCACAACAACCACCCTTTACTTTGATTTTACAAGCAAAAGGAAAGGGGTCCCCTACTAAAATTTCAAACCTATTTCCTAATCATCTACTACTTGAGCCTAGTGCTATTACTTTTCCTACCTTGAGGGAGTTGGGGGGTTAATCTTGATTGATTATTATCTTTAATCAATGTTGGTTGTTCCTTTTGATCTGATGATTTCAAATGTATTTATGATTCTTCTTGACCTATTATGTTTTGTTGACATTTGTATGATGGAATTGATATGTTATCTTCAGAGTTTATGTTAATTCCAAAGAGGTTAATGATTCTATGTGGCTGCAAGGTTTGGTATTCTATTTCATGTATTGAATGAGTTTATTGTTGATTATTTTCTGATTTCCTAACTCAATTCTTGCATCCTCTTGTTGACATGCTATGCTTAATATATTCAACTTTTATATTGTCGCATGTGGATCTTAATATTTTGTTTCAAATTAGCACATGTAGTTTTAGGACACTCAACTACAACCATCATGTTATCACTAAATAAACCTAACACTCTTTTCTAAATTGTCTTAAAGGTATGGAATATACTGTTTATATTTTGAACGTATGGATGATATCATTCTTCTTTTTTTCAGGAGAAGGTGTGCAGAACCACTTCATACACATGATTGATCCATCCTCGAGAGACTTGTGGGGGAATCCCTCAATCCTTGTCCACAACCTTGACCTTGATTCTTTCTAGGCTTCTCCTTATTGGGAAGAAGATTACCTTAGCTTGCAATTGCCTCAAGATCTAAAGCCCCCAAGGTTGTCCAATCTACCTTTCCCACAAGCCTGTCCCTAAATATTTTCAAAATGATCTATGCTAATCCCTTTTTGGTCTAACCTCTTTCCAAAACCCAAGCCTAAGTTCCATTCATACTCTTGATTGTGAATCCTTGTCATTTCGTCACATAACGCGTATTCTCTATCTATCGCATGTGTAGTGGCCTAGTGTAAGGACCTTTTCCTCGACCTGGTCGATTCTCACTCCTCATGATATGATTATTTCCACCCTTTGAGATATGCATATTGAGTGGACTAGCTTGTGATGTACGCCTAGTTAGATTTGTTGTTGTTATCTTACTAAAATCTCAACGATGATATCATATCCCAACTATGCAAGTTATTTAAATATTAATTTTATTTGTGGAAGAGTGTGCACAAAGGGAGGGTTATTATAATGTTGTGGAGAGAGTATGACCTAGTATGGATTGTCGACGTCATTGTCATTGATTTCACTAAAGTTTTCCGCACTCACACACCAACCAACCCCGACAATGACACACTTTATAATAATATTTTAATAAAAAATTAATTTAATATACCCTTGAAGAGCGTGCACCCCTTTTAAGTATTATTTAATATTTTTTTGAAATTCATGCATTATTATATTATATGTTTGAAGGAGATAGTCGGTAGTTTGAAGTGTGGACTGGAGTGATAACTCGTCATCATAGACAATGTGGAGGTGAGTGAATTCGACAATGATGTGAAGTAAAGTGAGGGATGAGGTGCATACACCAAAATCTTSATGACRAAGCCTGGGGAATCTGGGGGGCAAGGGGGAAACTGCATATCAATATGCTTCATCTTAGAATGATAAGAATGGTTCTTTTCTAGGAATATTTCACTTTGACTATCAAAATATAACCTTACAACTCACTTTACAAACCCAATACCTAAACACAATCTCTGCAACCATATTGATGGCTACCATGTATTTAATTCCTATAGTTGAAAATGAAATTGCATCTTATCTCTTGCTTATGCAATTAATTTCTCCTCCAAATAGGTTAAACACATAACCACTTGTAGATATTTTGTGATCAAAATATCTAGTCTAGTATGCATCAACAAAGCATCTCACATCTATCATTTTATTTGATCTAGGCCTTCATTTGTAGTAGATTTCATAAGTTGTAGTTCCAAATGAAAATACTTAAAGATCCTCTTTATAGTTGTATAATGATCCTTCCTTAGTTTTGACATATATTTGCACAAAACTCCCTCTACATGGACAATGTCAAGTCTATTATAGACCATAGCATACATCAAAATACCAATAGCATTGGCATGGAGAACATGGGATGTGTCTTCTACTTCTTCATGTGTCTTGAGACATTGTTTTGTCTATAACTTTGTACTTATATGAATAGAAGATTGACCAATTTAGATTCTTGTGCATTAAACCTTTGCAAGTTTTTATCAACATACTTTCTCTAGTTTAACCAAAGTATTTTATCTCCATAATCTCTTTTAATCTCCATGCCAAAAATAAAGATTGTATCACCAATATCCTTCATATCAAACTTACATGACATCTAAGACTTAACCTCCTTGATTATAATCCTTTTTATTTTCGATTAACAACATATCATAAACATATAATACTACATAAAAAAAGTGATCACCATCATGCTTGTAATACATGTAGTGATCTACATTGCTTCTCACAAATCTTAGTCCTAGTATGTAAGTATCAAACATTGGATACAACATTCTTATGGATTGTTTTAAGTCATATAGGGACTTTTTCATCTTGCAAACTAAATCCTTCTTAGGTACCTTCAATGTTAATTATTGTTGTTTTTCTTCATATGATCTATAATCGATATATTATTACAATGATGAGTATTTCATATATAGGGAACATATGGTGACCATCCATGAAAGGATGTGTCCCTTGAATAATCAATAACTATTTATTATTATCATTTACTTATTATATATGAAATTAATAATCAATAATTATATTATTAATTATTATTCTAAGAGAATGTCTTCCTGATGTTTTKCCAAACATCAACACTCCCTCTCAACGAGGGACACATTTTGCATCATGCCAAGCTTGTCTCTGAAGTATACAAACTTCACCTTAGACTCATGACACTTGTATGTCAGTCTTGGGAGACATCTCTCTCTCACCTGAACTGAGGAGAAAATACTTTTGCAGCTCTCCATTTTGAGCCAATTGAATCTCTCTAAGATGAGGCTCACTTTAGGTCCGCATGTAATAGCATATATCATCTTGATTCTTTATCATTCCTTGTCAAATCACCATGACTAGGACAAAGACAACACCAGGTAATTTCACCACAAGTACACACATGTGAGTGAATGTTATCATAATGCTAACTTAAACATGGAAAGCACTTAAAGCACATTGAGTCCATATTATTCCTTGTCATGGTCAAGGAAGGACTACGTCTAGGCCCATTTACCAAAATTGCACCTTTATGATAAATGTATCCTATCTCCCTTGGTTTGCATCCCAATATAGGAGAAGTTTCGCCCGATGTTGAAACATCAACAGTCCCTTATAGCTAGGGAGGTATCTTTCCATAGTAGTATACAACTATTTTCCCGAGACACGCAGTCTCTAACAGTGGTACAAAACCACCATAGTAGAAAAAGGTTTGTCACACATGGCACTCGCATGTGGACTTCTAGAGGCTACTCCCTCTAGGAACACTTAGGGTCAACTCCCCATAGTGTGTGACATCAAGGGTCAACTCCCTTGACATGTCCTCGTGTGTTCTCCACATGGGACATTGGGATATAAGCCCAGATGCACTTATTCCTTATAGAATAAGTGTCCCACTTATCCCTTCTTGAATAAGTGTCCTCACATATCAAATCAACTCAATTCACAGAGGAGTACGATCTGAAGAATGTTTGTCACACATGGAACTCCCATGTGGACTTCTAGAGGCTACACCCTCTATAAACACTAGGGTCAACTCCCATAGTGTGTGACGTCAAGGGTAAACTCCCTTGACATGTCCTCATGTGCTCTCCACATGGGACGTGTCCTCATGTGTTCTCTACAAGGGATGTTGGGCTATAATCCCAAACACACTTATCCCTTCTCGTATCAGTTTCCCACTTATCCCTTCTGGGATAAGTTTCAGCACGTATCAAATCAACTCAGACTCAGAGGAGTACAATCTAGAGAATGTCTCAGGAAGTTGCAAACATCAACACTCCCTCTCAGAGAGGGAGGCATTCTATGCCATGCCAACTCTATCATAGAAGTACTTGAACTTCATCCTGGTTTGGTAAGAACATCAACAACCTGCTCATTTGTAGGAAGGTACATCACCATTACTTCCTTCCTCTGCACCATGTCTCAGATCTAATGGTACTTGATCTCAATGTGGTTTGATTTGTCATGAAATACTAGATTCTTTGAGATCTTCATGCAACTTTGGATACCATAAGGAATAATGGTGGAATCCAGCACATGTTCAGATAAATCTGCAAGGAGCTTGTGAAGCCACACTACTTCATGAACTGACATACTTATTGAAATTTACTCTTCTTCTACTGTTCTCAAAGACACATAATTTTGTTTCCTGCTACACCAAGAAACCATGGAAGATCCCAAAGTGAAGCAACAACCGAAGGTGCTCTTTCTGTCCACTACGCTCCCTATCCAATCAGAGTCAATATATTCCTTCCATATCATATCAATACTGGAAGTATATCTCAGACCATGTCCAAATCTGCCTCGTAGGTATCTCAACACATTCTTCGCAAAAATCTAGTATGTCTATCTCGGTTGAATCATAAAATGGCTAAGTGCATTCACTACATAGAAAATATTTAGTCTGGTGTTAAATAGATACATCAATGATCCAATCAGTTGTTTATACAGAGTCAAATCAATTTCATCAGAATCAAAAGAAGACACACTCAGTTTCTTCAGATTCATCACTGTTGGTGTAGCCACGGGCTTCAAGTTCAACATCCCAAAATTCTTCAATATCTCAACTGTGTACTTCCCCTGACTCGGGAATATATCATCAGTTCTCTGCCACACCTCTTGTCCCAAGAAGTAGTGCATCATACCAAGGTCCTTCATATCAAACTTAGAGGCCAACGCATACTTGCATTCAACAATAAGGCTATTTGTACCGATGAGGAATAAATCATCAACGTAGAGGACCAAAATCAGGGATTCACCATTAACAATCTTGTAGTACAGGCTGGGATTGAAAACACTTTTTTTGAAGATCAAAAATCATCAAGTGTCCATCAATCCTTGCATACCAAGCTCGAGGTGGCTACTTGAGTCCATACAAATCCTTCTTCAACCTGCACACATGAGACTCCTCATGTATCACGAAACCATCTGGTTACTTGATGCATACTTATTCCTCAATATATCCATTGAGAAAGGTTGTATTCACATCCATCTAATGTACTCTCTAACCCATGGATGTTGTAGGGTAAACAATCATCTGGATAGAAGTGTATCGAGCAATAGGAGATAATGTATCCTCATAATATATTCCATCCACCTGAGAGAATCCTCTAGCAACAAATCTCTTTTTGTGCCTCTCGATGCTCCCATCAACTGTGTGTTTGATTTTGTAGATCCATTTGGAAGTCACTACAGACTTCCCCTCAGGTCTCGGAACAACATCCTACACATCATTCTTCATGATGTATTGATACTCCTCCATCATGACATCTCTCCATAGTGGATGACTAGTTGCCTCCTCATAACAGGAAGGCTCAAAATGAATGATGTGGCTCATAGATGCRGCATATCATGAATATCTCAGAGGTATCTCTCTCACTTGGWAGGTACCACAAGGAGTTACATATCCTTCTTCCTCCTACAAAGTCTGRCGAGCCCATGTAGGTCTCTTCCGAACTACTAYAATATTTCTGGGAACATCAACTGAAGCTACAAGATCAGCAAGATCAATTGGATGAATTTGATAAATCTTCATGTGAGATCCTCTAGATCTCTTTAAAGGATACCTCCTCCTCAAAGGTAACATCTCTACTCACCTCAATCTATCTCTGACTAGGCATGTAGATCTGGTAAGCCTTCGAAGACTCATTGTACCCTACAAATGTACCCTTTCTTCCTAAAGGGTCTAGCTTGTTCCTTTTCTCCTTCGGTACATGAATGTATACTAGACACCCAAATATCCCAAAGTGTCCAACATCAGGCTTCACTCTGGTGAAGGCCTCCTCGGGCATCATGTTCCTCAAATTCTTATGACGAATTTTTTTTTGAACATACACTGCATTCATGGATTCCTTTTCCCAGAGAAACATAGGTAAATTTTGATCATGCTAAGTCATCTTGGACCATACTTGATATATCAAAGTTCCCTCATGAAACCAATGTCTCAGGAAGCTGAAAAACATCAACACTCCCTCTGGAGCTGGAGGTGACTCATCCTATGTCTCTTCTCCCTCTGACACTGAAGATAGATCTTCCTCCTTCTCTGGAGGTAACTCAATCTCTGGTCCCTCTAGTTTTAGTACTGCCTCCCTCTCTGGGAATGTCTCTACATACATTGGAACTGCTTCCATGCATGCTTCCTCAACATCTCATGGCTCGAATCATGTATTGGGCCCCTACTCCCTCTGAGCCTCATAATACTTTTTCCTCCTCTATTGGATCTACCATACTTGTGCTACAACCGATATTGACTCGTTGTATCCATGATCATTGGCGTTGGTTGTGGAGCCTGATTATCTTCCTGATTCAGAGGTCCTTGCTTTCAGCCATGTTTATACCCCATGAAGTATTTATACCCCAGAAGTATGTACACTCTTCCACGCAGGGGAGTGCAGAGGGGGGTTACCCCCTCTATGGGGTTCAGGGGGGCTATCCCCCCAGCTGGGGGGTCCAGGGGAAAGTGGGCCCTCGACGGGGGTTCAAGGGAAACATCCCCTGATGGGGGTTTGGGGGCGAATCCCCCGAAGGGAAAAATGCCTTGTAAATGTATATTGTAATTTCATTGTAATCTGGACCGTTCATTATAAGTTCACAGATCTAATGGTAGAAATTATGTTAGGGTTTTGTTCCCTAGAAGGAAACCCTCTGTTATGAGGGAAATGTATTGCGGCTATGGAACATAGAGAATATTGTATTCTGAGACGAGAGACTGTGAGAGAAAGAAGAGGAAGTTACAACGGGTTTGATGTAGGTTGTATCCCTTCATATGATGGATAATAATAAAGGAAGGACCTGGAAATTTCTTTGGTGGACATAACCCACACTGGGTGAACCACGTAAATCTATTTCTCTATTGTATTGTGTACCTTTTGTGTTTTGTTTCCACATTTGTTTTATTTTATTGCTCCACGGTCCTATTTTTCTAACAACTGGTATCAGAGTGAAAGCTAACTCGCAAGAAAGGAGGGTTCCTGGTTTGAGTGGGAGCAATGTCGGAAGATGGAAAGTTTAGGGTCGAAAAATTTAATGGCCAAAACTACCAGTTATGGAAGATCCAGATGGAAGATTATTTATATCAGAAGGATCTATTCCTACCATTGGGCGGAGTAGCAAAGAAGCCGACAACTATGAAGGATGAAGAATGGAAGATTATTGATAGAAAGGCTCTAGGAACGATACAGTTGAGTCAGGCAGCATCGGTGGCTTTCAATATTTTGAAAGAAAAGACAACGAAGGGTTTGATGGACGCATTGGCTAAATTGTATGAAAAACCCTCGACGTCGAATAACGTATTTATAATGAAGAGATTATTTAATATGAAGATGTCAAAAGGTGGGTCTGTTGTAGATCATTTAAATTATTTTAATACGGTTACTAATCAACTAAGTTATGTAAAAGTGGAATTTGATGATGAGGTCATGGCTCTTCTAATCTTGTGCTCATTGCCAGAAATATGGAACGGCTTGGTCATGGTTGTAAGTAACTCTGTCTCTGGTTCAATTACTTTAAAATTTGATGATGTTGTTGGTGTTATCCTTAGTGAGGAAATGCGATGGAAAATCACAGGTGAGACATCAGGTAATGCATTGAACATGGAGAGCAGGGGAAGACAAAAGGATAGAGGAAAGGGCCCAGGGAACCACGGGAATTATAGGAAGGGAATATCCAAATCCATACTTGGAAAGATAGAGTGTTGGAATTGTGGGAAGAAAGGACATATGAAGAAATACTGCAGAGCTCCAAAGAAACAAAGAGATGGACAACAGGAGAGAAATCGGGAAGCAAATGTAGCAGGTGATGTGTTACAAGATGCTTTGTTTCTTTCTGTAGATAATATTTCTGATTCTTGGGTAGTAGATTCAGGGGCTTCATTTCATGCCACACCCCATAGGAAACATTTTCTAGATTATGTTCAAGGTGATTTTGGAAAGGTTCATTTAGGTGATGATGCACCATGTAAAATTGTTGGAATGGGAA
>SNQJ01S0242268.1:0-13412 GCA_010110895.2 Picea sitchensis
ATGGTGAAACTTTTGCTCCAGTAGCAAGATTAGACACTGTAAGGACTTTATTGGCCATAGCAGCACAACACAAATGGCAATTTTACCAAATGGATGTCAAGTCAACATTCCTAAATGGTTTTTTAGAAGAAGAAGTTTATGTCGATCAACCACCTGGATCAAGTTTATATTTTTCCACAAAAACTGGAAAAATATATAAAAATGTATTTTTCCAGCAATGGCTCCATACCTAATGTTTTTATATTTTTCTAGTACGCTACGTAGGTGATCAACTTGGTAAGGGATGAATATGAACACTTTATTACTTATTTAAATCAATTACAAAACAATTTACTGAAACACATTGTTTTTCACTGCTATAAACTTATTTATGATATAAAGTTTTAAGTGTTTAATTATTATATATAGGATAGTCAACTATAATCCAATGGTAGAAGTCATCCACCATATTATTAACTATATCACTAAAACAAACAATTTTCTCAATTAAATTTTTTCTATTGTTTTATGCAATTGTATATTATTCATTTATAACAACTCTAAAATCAAAACAATTTACTGAAACACATTGTTTTTCACTGCTATAACCTTATTTATGATATAAAGTTTTAAGTGTTTAATTATTATATATAGGATAGTCAACTATAATCCAATGGTAGAAGTCATCCACCATATTATTAGCTATATCACTAAAACAATTTGCTCAATTAAATTTTTTCTATTGTTTTATGCAATTGTATATTATTCATTTATAACAACTCTAAAATTTAATCTAGTTTAATATTATGCAATCTTTTCTTTTAATTGTGTATGCTACATCAAAATCCTTATCAGCTATCCAAAATTAAGTTTAGATTTATTTCATAGAAATATGACTTTTTCACTTTCTATTCTACATTAAAGTTTCTTATAAAAAATTACTTTTAATTATTTAATAATAAATATCATACTCTATAACACTAAAGAACTTCTTCTTGATTTAATATCGGGATGTCGCTTCCTATCGATGACTAGGTTTTATCCTTGCTTGCACGTAGCCCTGCTCGGGGTCATTCTGCGCCCTCTCATCTCTTATTTTGTTGGTCCTTACTTAGAGACGATGGCTCCTTTGTCCAAGGATGCAACTCTAAGCATCATATTTTATTTTCCAAGCCTTAGATCCTCTACTAGGCCCTTGGTTTTCCTCTTAAGGCTTCACCTTCTATGATGTGGTGTATTGTTTGGTGCAAGTGAAAAAATATAGAAGAGAACACATAAATATAGTGAAACCCAATTTCTGTTACTGAATAACGTAGAAAAACATTGTAGAACACAAACTGGAAAAATGAGGTAGTTTATCTCGAAAAATAAAGAGATGTTGGCTATGCTTCATTCATAAGAAGATTTACATCAAACTCCATTGAATGCTTAAAGGGCCTCCTTCACCTCAATTATATATGAGAGAGTGAGAGGAGAACAATTCCCATGATGCATGTGGGATAAATTAGACTAAGTTTATAAAATTCCATAGGCATGCAAAATACTAGGACTTCTTGGGCGATCAACCATCCCAGTACTACTCTAGCCTGAGTGCTTAACTGCGAAGTTCTAATGGGATCTATTGCATTGACGCTATGTTGTAGGCGTGTACATAAAAACACTAGGAAATCATTACATGGTGTCTGTAATTAACAAATGAAGATGACATTACATTACATTCCCCATCAAAATGGTGAATATCATGGTTTATCAAAACCACAGGCTCAAGATGGTGATTCATTGAAAAAGGTGGGTGGCCACCGAGATCCATCTGGATCATTCACCCCCCCTTAAGAATCAATCATCCCCATTGCATCAAGTTCCTTTGGGAGACGAGAAACTTTCACTAAATCTGAAGCTTGGTGCGTTGCTTGCTTTGGTGAAGAAGATGTGCTTCTTAGGTTGTTGAAGGTTGTCATGAACCTATTGTTGGAGGGGTTGGATCCATTCAACCAATCTATCTGCATGATCTACCTGAGTGTGGGAGGACTTTATCGCTGAAGATGTAACATGAAGAGTATGAAGGGTTCTGTTATAAACTTGTTTTACTGGGAAGTGTGGAGGCAACCCTGTTTGCAATGTCTTTTTGTTCACCTTTTGATTGGATTGTGAAGAGGATAAACTTTGTAGTATGAGAGATTAATTTGTGACATTGTTTTGGTGGGACAATAGTCATAACTACCTATGGTATCTGGTATAGTTGACCCCACTAGAGTAAAAATGATGCTACGGGGTCGAGACTCATAAACAACATGATGCCTCCACATATATGGTAGGCCTAATATAACATCATAGACTTCTAGTGGGAAAAATCACACAATACCTCGTACTTGAAGGGCTTGATTCCGTAGGACAGGCGACACTACTGGATGACACGAAGATGTTGACCCTGGCGAAGCCACCCGATGTTGTATGGTTGCAGGCGTGCTATTGTTGGCAAATCAAACTGCTTGACAACCTCTGCTGAGATGATGTTATTCGGGCTTCCACTATCAACAATAAAATGAAGTGAGGTCCCCTTCACCCACATTTGTGAATGGAAGAGTCACCCCCCTCCTCAGTATCCTCTCTAGCTAGATTGTTGCAATTGCAATAGTAGCAGTGGGTTATTCCTCCATGATCTGTCTCCTTTTATTATTTTCTGAATCAGGGTCCAAGTCGAGGTTTGACTCTTTGTCTTTGTACTCGACCACTAATGACTGTATTGAGAAATATTCATCAGTGTTATGCCAAGGGATGTTGTGAAACTCACACCACTTTCCGGTGTCTTTCTTATAGTTTTTGTTACCCTTGTTTTTCTACATATGGTAATGGCTCTCTTGAGGTTGGCCTTCCTTGCTCTGTCCATGCTTCTTCCACTTACTCTGCTGCTTGAATTTATGCTCAATTTTGACTGCATATCAATAAACTACTCCCAGTGAGGATATGTTCGAGAAATCCATCTCTATTTCGATGTACATGTGTAGACCATTGAGGTACCTCAAAAACAAGTGCCACTCGGAGTATTTTATACCCAACTTTGAGCGCAAGGTAAGAAATATTTTGGTGTACTTCGACATCGTCTCATCTCTTTTCTGGTGCAGATTTTTCCATCTCATGTATTCATCTTCATAGCTTCTGATAGGGTAGAAATCCTCCTTTAGGGAATACACAAAGGCCACCAAATTGGGTTATCTCCCAAATAGTGTAGATTCAATCATGGTGTACCTATCCTCGTAACCTTCCCACCAAGATCTGACATGGGGAAGGGATTTAATGAGCACAAAGGTGATCTTTTCACTATCGAATTTTTTTTGGACACAGTAATAACCTTCTATTATATTCAACCATTTTTCTAGAGAATCTACATCTATTTGGCCTTCAAATAGGGGGATATCAAAATTTACTTGTACATTGTAGGGTGTCACACTTTCAAAATGGTTTCTTGTTGAAGATGCCTCAATTGCTACCATCGGTAGTCTTCAAAGGATTTGAAATAAGATGTGCATCATCTTGTTCCTTTTTCATACGAGGGATTCTTTGAGAAATATCTTGAAATGATCTCATTCTCTATCATCTCTCTTTTCTTCTTCGATGGGAGGTCTCTTGGGATAGTGAGAGTGGTTGTCCTCAATCCAAACTAGCTCAAGACCCGAATCTCTATACCCTGACCTCGTTGGGGACCTTCTCTGAGAAATTACAAGGATCAACCTCGCTCTGATACCATTGATCTGGATTATTTTGTGAACAAAATGAAGGGATAATTATAATCAAGATAGAACAATGAAATACACAAAAATATAGAAGAGAACACATAAATACAGTGAAACCCAACTTCTATTACTAAATAAGATAAAAAAAAACAATGTAGAACACAAACTGGAAAAAAAGGGTAGCTTATCTCTAAAAGGAAAGAGATGTTGGCTATACTTCATTCACAAGACGACTTACAACACAGTCCATCACATGCTTAAAGGGCCTCCTTCATCTCAATTATATATGAGAGAGTCAGAGGAGAACAATTCCTATGATGCATGTGGGATAAATTGGACTAAGTTTATAAAATTCCATAGGCATGTAAAATACTAGGACTTCCTAGGCAGTCACCCATCCCAGTACTACTCTAGCCTGAGCACGCTTAACAATGAAGTTCTAATGGGATCTGTTGCATTAACGCTATTCTATAGGCATGTGCATAAAACTACTAGGAAATCATTACATGATGTCTGTAAATAACAAATGAAGATGACATTACATTCCATTCCCCATCAAAAGGGTCAATATCATGGTTTATCAAAACCATAGGCTCAAGATGGTGATTCAGTGAAAAAGGTGGATGGCCACCGAGATCCATCTCGATCACTCTGGCCTTGTCTTGTTCATCTCCATTACTATATTTTGAGATCTTGGCTGCGAGTTTTGAAAGGTGATTTTTCCATTCACCCATGTCTCCAAGGGTTTTTCATTGTTGAGTTTTATCTTCAAGATTATAAAGATTTGATCTTTATCTTTGACCACTGCATCTTTGGTCATTTTTGGTTTATGTATGAAGCCTTGGTCCCCTTCACTTGATCATTCAAAAGATTTGTTATCTGCTTCTCCTGTTTGGCTTAGTATCTCAAACATGCTCAAGCATTATTTGGGCTTATCCTCTCTATAGGCCATAGATAATGATTTAGGAAGGTTTCATTTTAGAAGCCCTGAATTAGAAAATGACAACATCTACGTGTATGCTCAGATTTGTGTAGAAACGAATTTCAGCAAAGGGTTTTTGTCCAAAATCATATTGATAGGGGATAGCTATTTGTGGACTCAAAATATAGATTATTGAAGAATTGATTTACAGTGCCAAGCCTTTTTTTCCACAGGAAACATGCTAGCCTAATTCCCTAGGGGTCTTAAAAAATATTGAAATAAATGTAATTAAACTTGGTGAGTTCACTCCCACGTTGATCATCAATTTATTTCCAAGGAATATTCATCAAATGTTGACCCTATCAAGGAGGAGACCAAAGAAGCTCCTTTGAAATCCCATGTTGCTCCATTCAATGAGGACTCTCTATATATGGATCATCCATTGGATGATTTAAAATATGAAATGGACGATGTCAAGTTCCGATATGAGATTATCATGAAACCCAAATTTTCGCAAGAAACACCTCAAAATCTTAAAGAGGATTCGACTTCTCCATATTTGGGTAAAGTAAGACATGTTCACACAAACTCCATTGCTCTTGTAAGTTGAGTAGATGAGGTTGATAAATATAAGGAATTAGATAAGGGACTTAGGATATATAAATCCCCCTAGTCTTCGACATGTGGGGCTAATCATGCTATTGAAGTTGATGTTTTAGTATGATTTGAGTTTATAGGGGAAGGACACGATCGAATGGTCCATGTATGTCAACCTTCTCATTTTCATTTAAATAAGGCTTCAAGAGGAGGTTTATGATTTCTATGCTCTCGGAACTATATCACAAAAATTAGGTATGAAGTTTTTATGGAGTCTTAGTTTGTAGAAGAGAAACAATGGTGAAGTTGTTATAAATTTCTATGATCTAAATCATAAGATAACATATACTTTTGTTTGGTGAACTTATTTTGAATCTAGAGTGAGCCACTTAAAATATATATTTGTTAATCTGAGTGATTGTTGATTTTCTTATGTGAATTGTGTTTTCCTCATTTTCACTTCTAATGCTTATGGAGTCTTAATTTGCATAAGAAAAACAATGGTGGTGGAGCCCTATACACAAACTCAAATTTCGAGAAACATCATGCTATGGATGACCATCAATAATAGGATCGTGACATGGGATAATGACACCAAAAGAGGATGGTATGGTCCTAGTATCTACCATGTGTGCATGGCTATCAATGGCTCCATACCTCATGTCTTTATATTTTTCTAGTACGCTACGTAGGTGATCAACTTGGTAAGGGATGAATATGAACACTTTATTACTTATTTAAATCATTTACAAAACAATTTACTGAAACAAATTGTTTTTCACTGCTAGAACTTTATTTATGATAATTTATGATATAAAGTTTTAAGTGTTTAATTATTATATATAGGATAGTCAACTATAATCCAATGGTAGAAGCCATCCACTATATTATTATCTATATCATTAAAACAAGTTGCTCAATTAAATTTTTTCTATTGTTTTATGCAATTGTATATTATTCATTTATAACAACTCTAAAATTTAAATAGTTTAATATTATGCAATATTTTTTTTAATTATGTATGCTACATCAAAATCGTTATCGAGTTATCCAAAATTAAGTTTAGATTTATTTCATAGAAATGTGACTTTTTCACTTTCTATTCTACATTAAAGTTTCTTATAAAAAATTACTTTTAATTATTTAATAATAGATATCATACTGTATAACACTAAAGAACTTTTTCTTGATTTAATATCGGGATGTCAGTTCCTATATGCGCTTTGGCCTTGATGACTAGGTTTTATCCTTGGTTGCACGTAGCCCTACTCGGGGTCATTCTGCACCCTCTCATCTCTCTTTTTTTGGTCCTTCCTTAGAGACGATGGCTCCTTTGTCCAAGGATGCAACTCTAAGCATCATATTTTATTTTCCAAGCCTTAGATCCTCTATTAGGCCGCTGGTTTTCCTCCTAAGGGTTCACCTTCTATGATGTAGTCAAGAGGAACACTTTTCCTCTGTATTGTTTGGTGCAAGCAGACACTTTTCCTTTGTATTGTTTGGTGCAAGCGGCTACGACTCCATCCATCCCTACGAGGAAAGATGTTCATCTTCCATTTTAATGGTCTTTGTGATCCAGATTATTTTTAGAATGACATGAAGGAAGACATATAATCCAGATATAACAATTAAATACAAAAAAATACAGAAGAGAACACATAAATATAGTGAAACCCAACTTCTATTAGTAATTACGATAGAAAAACATTCTAGAACACAAACTGAAAAAATGAGGTAGCTTATCTCTAAAAATAAAGAGATGTTGGCTACGCTTCATTCATAAAAAGATTTACATCAAACTCCATTGAATTATTAAAGGGCCTCCTTCACCTCAATTATATATGAGAGAGTGAGAGGAGAACAATTCCCATGATGCATGTGGGATAAATTGGACTAAGTTTATAAAATTTCATAGGCATGCCAAATACTAAGACTTCTCGGGTGGTCAACCATCCCAGTACTACTCTAGCCTGAGTGTGATTAACTATGAAGTTCTAATGGGTTTTTGTTGCATTAACGCTATGTTGTAGGTATGTACATAAAACCACTAGGAAATCATTACATGGTGTCTATAATTAACAAATGAAGATGACATTACATTGCATTCCCCATCAAAAGGGTGAATATCATGGTTTATCAAAACTACAGGCTCAAGATGGTGATACAGTGAAAAGGGTGGATGGCCACTGAGATCCATTTGGATCATTCCTCCCTCCTTAAGAATCAATGGTCCCCAGTGCATCACAATCCCTTGGGAGACGATAAACTTTCGCTAAATCTAAAGCTTGGTGCGTTGCTTTCCTTGGTGAAGAAGATGTCCTTCTTAGGTTTTTGAAGGCTATCATAAACCTGTTGTTGGAGGGGTTGGATCTAGTCAACCAATCTATCTGCATGATCTACCTGAGTGTGGGAGGACTTTGTCGGTGAATATGTAACATCAAGAGTACGAAGGGCTCTCTTATAAACTTGTTTTACTGGGAAGTGTGGAGGCACCCCCGTAGGTGAAACAACAACATCTTGGTACTCTTCTACAATATTGTATGGATAGAAAGGTCTTTGGCTAACATTGTATTGGTTGCCTGCTTCTGCTAGATAGAAAGGTCTTGGGCTAAGGCTTTATTGGTTGCAATGTATTTTTGTTCACCTTTTGATTGGATTGTGAAGAGGCTAAACTTTGTAGTATGAGAGACTACTTTGTGACATTGTTTTGGTGGGACAATAGTTAGAACTACCTATGGTATCTCATATAGCTGACCCCACTAGATTAAAAATGATGCTATGGGGTCGAGACTAATATACAACATGACGCCTCCACATATATGGTAGGCCTAATATAACATCACATACTTCTAGTGGGAACCATCACACAATACCTCATACTTGAAGTGATTGATTCTGTAGGATAGGCGACACTGTTGGATGACACGAGGATGTTGACCCTGGCAAAGCCACCCGATGTTGTATAGTTGCGGCTGTGTTGTTGTTGGCAAATCCAACTGCTTGACAACCTCTACTGAGATGATGTTCTTTGGGCTTCCACTATCAAAAATAAAATGAAATGGGGTCCCCTTCACCCACATTTGTGAATGGAAGAGTCACCCCCCCTCCTTAGTATTCTCTCTGGTTGGATTGTTGCAATTGCGATAGTAGCCATGGGTTATTCCTCAATGATCTATCTCATTTTATTATTTTCTGGATCAGGTTCCAAGTTGAGGTTTGACTCTTTGTCTTTGAGCTCGGCCACTAATGACTATATTGAGAAATATTCATCAGTGTTATGCCAAGGGATGTTGTGGAACTCACACCACTTTCCAGTGTCTTTCTTATACTTTTTTTTACCCTTCCTTTCCTACATATGGTAATGGCTCTCTTTAGGTTTGCCTTCCTTTCTCTGTCCATGCTTCTCCCACTTACTCTACTGCTTGAATTTCTTCACAATTTTGACTGCATATCAATAAACTACTCCTACTGTGTAGACCATTGAGGTACTTCAAAAACAAGTGCCACTCGAAGTATTTTATACCCAGCTTTGAGTGCAAGGTAAGAAATATTTTGGTGTACTTCGACATCATCTGGTCTCTTTTATGGCGCAAATTTTTCCATCTCATGTATTTGTCATCATAGCTTCTGATAGGGTAGAAATCCTCCTTTAGGGAATATACAAAGGCCACCAAAGTGGGTTCTCTCCCAAATAGTGTAGATTCAATAGTGGTGTACCTCTCCTAGTAACCTTCCCACCAAGATCTGACATGGGGAAGGGATTTAATGAGCGTGAAGGTGATATTTTCACTATCGAATTTTTTTTGGACACAGTAATAACCTTCTAGTAGATTCAACAATTTTTCTAGAGAATTTGCATCTATCTGGCCTTCAAATAAGGGGATATCAAAATTTACTTGTACATTGAAGGGTGTCACACTTTCTAAATGGTTGCTTGTTGAAGATGCCTCAACTGCCTCAATCGGTAGTCTTCAAAGGATCTGAAAGAAGATGTGCATCATCTCATTCCTTTTTCATATGAGGGATTCCTCGAGAAATGTATTGAAATCATCTTATTCTCTATCATCTCTCTTTTCTTCTTCGATGGGAGGTCTCTTGGGATCGTGAGAGTGGTTGTCCTCAATCAAAAATAGATCGAGACCCAAATATCTATACCCTGACCTCGTCGGGGACCTTCTCTGAGAAATTACAAGGAGGAACCTCGCTCTGATACCATTGATCCATAATATTTTGAGAACAAAATGAAGCGATAATTATAACCAAGATAGAAGAATGAAATACAAAAAAATATAGAAGAGAACACATAAATACAGTGAAACCCAACTTCTATTACTAAATAAGATAATAAAAAAAATGTAGAACACAAACTGGAAAAAAAGGGTAGCTTATCTCTAAAAATAAAAAGATGTTGGCTATACTTCATTCACAAGATGACTTACAACACAGTCCATCGCATGCTTAAATGGCCTCCTTCACCTCAATTATATATGAGAGAGTCAGAGGAGAACAATTCCCATGATGCATGTGGGATAAATTGGACTAAGTTTATAAAATGCCATAGGCATGTAAAATACTAGGACATCCTAGGCGGCCACCCATCCCAGTACTACTCTAGCCTGAGCAAGCTTAACAATGAAGTTCTAATAGGATCCATTGCACTAACGCTATGCTGTAGGTATGCACAAAAAACCGCTAGGAAATCATTACATGATGTCTATAATTAACAAATGAAGATGACATTACATTCCATTCCCCATCAAAAGGGTCAATATCATGGTTTATCAAAACCATAGGCTCAAGATGGAGATTAAGTGAAAAAGGTGGATGGCCACCGAGATCCATCTCGATCACTCTGGCCTTGTCTTGTTCATCTCCATGACTATATTTTGAGATCTTGGCTACGAGTTTTGAAAGGTGATTTTTCCATTCACCCATGTGTGAAAGGGTTTTTCATTGTTGAGTTTTATCTTCCAGATTATAAAGATTTGATCTTTAGCTTTGACCATTTCATCTTTGGTCATTTTTGGTTTATGTATGAAGCCTTGGTCCCCTTCATTTGATCCTTCAAAAGATTTGTTATCTTCTTCTCCTATTTGGGTTGGGATATCAAACATGCTCAAGCATTTTTGGGGCTTATCCTCTCTATAGGCCATAGATAATGCTTTAGGAAGGTTTCATTTTAGAAGTCCTGAAACAGAAAATGACAACATCTATGTGTATGCTCAGATTTGTGTAGAAATGGATTTCAGCAAAGGGTTTCTATCCAAAATCTTATTGATAGAGGGTAACTATTTGTGGACTCAAAATATGGATTATGGAAGAATTGATTTACAGTGTCGAGCCTGTTTTTCCATAGGAAACATGGTAGCCTAATGCCCTAGGGGTCTTAAAAAATATTGAAATAAATGTAAGTAAATTTGGTGAGTTCACTCCCACGTTGATCATCAATCTATTTCCAAGGAATATTCAT
Organism: Picea sitchensis; assembly: GCA_010110895.2. NCBI lineage: Eukaryota > Viridiplantae > Streptophyta > Pinopsida > Pinales > Pinaceae > Picea > Picea sitchensis. Next base: position 10,700 of record SNQJ01S0242268.1, read on the forward strand.
CAAATGTTGACCGTATCAAGGAGGAGACCAAAAAAGCTCCTTTCAAATCCAATGTTGCTCCATTCAATGAGGTCTCTCTATATATGGATCCTCCATTGGATGATTTAAAATATGAAATGGACGATGTCAAGTTCCGATATGAGATTATCATGAAACCCAAATTTTCACAAGAAACACCTCAAAATCTTAAAGAGGATTCAACTTCTCCATATTCGGGTAAAGTAAGACATGTTCACCCAAACTCCATTCCTCTTGTAAGTTAAGTAGAGGAGGTTGATAAAGCTAAGGAATTAGATATGGGACTTAGGATATATAAATCCCCCTAGTCTTCGACATGTGGGTCTAATCATGCTATTGAAGTTGAAGTTTCAGTTCAAGAAAAACAGTAAGAATCACATCAAGGAAATACAAGAAACATAGACATCACAAATACTCCAACATCTGCAATTGAAGATTGGTTGGTAGTCATAAAGAAGAATAAATAAAATGTAACATCACAAACACATAATCAATCCCACAAGTCAGTAAAAAAGGTGAGCTCTTCCCCAACAAGTTAATTTAAATGTACCGTCTCTTCACTTTTATCCGTGAAGTTTTTTTTCCGAGTATATTCAAACAGATTGTTCTTTGTGAAGTTTTCATTTGAGTATTTTAATCAATCATTCATATATTGTATTAGTGATTAAATGAGGCCCAATGTTTTTCTAAATTTTGAAATACGTTGTAACCCCTCAACAATTTCGGCCGCACCCTTTTTTGATCACAAAATTTCCCAGTTTTTGTGAAAAAAAAAACATTTTTTAGCTAAATTATTTTTGTTTTATAAATAATCACCACATATCTATGTTAGCCCAGTAAGTTCGAAGTAAATTTTAATAACTTTTGAATATATATGCTAAATGAAGATCCTCATTTGAACATAAAGGATAAGGATTATAGTTTTTTCTTACAATTATTGTCCATTCACTTGTTATTCTACCTTAAAGTCCTTTAACTAAAAACTAATATTTTAAGTTATGTAGTAAGGAATATCATGTTTTAATCTATTCGAGAAAAGGTTTTTAATTAATATTTTAAACACTTCAAGACAAATATAATCTTAAATGTAAAATATATTTAAGTGTAATATAGAGATGTACACGTTTACTAACATTGATATTTGTGTTGGGTTAGTGTTGACATTTTCATAAAGTAGTTAGGTTAACCTTGATATAATTCATGATATGTTTATTATTCACTATTTAGGCCCTAGTATTAAATAAGCCCTAGTATTAAATAAGCAATGGAATTTCATGAATTGTTTTAAGCAAAATTATTAAGTTGGAACTCTAAAAGTGAAATTTAATTATGTGTCATATTTTTATCTAACTATAGTAAATACATATAAACCTCACCTTGATAAACAATTTAATAATATCTTTTTAAAACACGATAAATATTCTTACAATATTTAACATAGAGTATTTTTTATTACCACCATTATTTCATTAATTCAAATCATACTAAAATTATTTTAAAATAAAATTGATATATAATAACTAATTATTTAATATAGAAAACAATGATTTAGATATTTAAAAAAAAAATCATAGAAAATAATACTATATTCTATAATATATAACTATTCATAAGGAAATTATTTTGAAATAGGGTAGAGAATTTGTATTATTAATTATTTAAAGAAAATAATATATAATAACCAATTATATAATATTTAACTATATAAAACAATGAATTACATTAAAGTAGTTAACTCAAACTTTATATGATCTTTATATGATTAATGATAGATTTAACATTCACTTTTTATGGCTTATGGAATTCAATAACCCGTGGTATTGGTATTTGACCCAAAAAAATACCATTTGATGCCTCAAAATGGTTGTCAAGGTTTCAAACCTCAATTTTTCAGACAAGGACCTCTCATTAAAATGAACCTGAAAGTTAAGTTGATTCCTTAATTATTTTTTACTCGGAAAGCATCAAGATAGATGAAAAATAAAATAATGATCCAATATGGATCATAGTTAGAGGCATTCTTCGTTTCTTCCTTATCAATTTTATGTTATTTAATAGATCACAATGTCTCTGTACAGATAAATTATTTCATTCAAACTCTTATTAAAATAAAATTATAGATACTAGAATTTTATATAGAAAATGTTATCATGAAAGTTGTCATTATGAACAAAAAATACAACCTAAAAGTAATCAATTGGGCTACACATAAGTAAGGGGTAGCAGGTGCGGTGGGAGTCATCTACGATTTCGAGGGGAAAAAAATAGTAGAGTATTCTTGGGGTCTAGGAAAAGAAACTAATAACATAGTAGAGATTATTGTAGTCTATATGGGACTGAAGCTAGATCAGGAGAGGAACACACAAAATCTAACTTTTTGGGGGGACTCTGAAATATTCATAAAGGAGCGTAGGGGTCGGTCAAGTTCACCAAAAGGCCCTCTCAAAGTCATATGCTCAGTAATAAACTCGCTAAAGAAGAAATTCATCAGCCTAAGCTTCTTCCACATCTTGTGAGATCAAAATTGAGAGGCAAACAATTTGGTGAAAGAAACAAAACGTTTGGAACACAACCACCTACTTACCAATCAAAGGCCCTCTTATGTTTGGCTGCCTTAATCCCACCCTCCCTACCATCACTGCTTCTAACCAAAGAATCAATTCTACCCATCCCATTCCTCCTCTCCTAAACCCCC
>SNQJ01S0242270.1:0-13412 GCA_010110895.2 Picea sitchensis
CCTCTCAGACCGATAGTCAATACGATAGGATCACCCACCTATGAGCTTGCCAAATATGTTGCTAAAATTCTAGGACCCTTAGTAGGTCACACCGACTCCTTCATAAAAGACTCAAACGACTTCATTAACACTATTAAAAATGTAAATTTGAAATCGAATGACACCCTCATAAGCTTTGAGGTTGTCTCTCTTTTCACTACGATCCCTCTTAATGAGGCCATCCTACTTGTCCAAGAGGTAGTTGATCCAGTAACAGGGAAACTAGCGGAGGTTTGTCTTCGCCCCACATTCTTTAGCTATCAGGGTGAATTATATGAGCAAACTAGTGGCATGGCCATGGTCTCTCCTCTTTCCCCCATCGTTGCCAACCTTTAAATGAAAAGCTTTGAAAAGAAAGCCATAGATTCATATCCCGTGAAACCATTAAGATGGAAACGTTACGTTGATGATCCCATTGTACTTTGTCCACATGGGGAAGAAGAGCTTAATAAGTTCTTCCATCACATCAACAATTTATCCAAAGACATTAAATTCACAATGGAACATGAAGAAAATTACACCATCCCTTTCCTTGACATACTAATAAACAGAAAGGAAGATGGTAAATTAGGAAATTCAGTTTATAGAAAAAAGACCCACACCAAAAACTACCTTAACACTAGTTCCCATCATCACCCCAACCAAAAATTAGGAATTCTTAACATCTTATCCACTAGAGCCATAAGGATTTCAGATAAAGAACACCTAGAACAAGAGAAAAATCACCTTCACAAAGTCTTCAAAAACATAGGTTACAAAGAAAAAGAGATTGAGAACGCAATAAGGAAAGCCCTATAAAAAGAAAAAGAAAATAACAAACCTCAACACAGAAACAACCAAACCTCGAGCCTCACCGCCTACCTCCCTTACATCCAAGGAGTGACTGATAAAATCGAAAAAATCCTAAACAAAAAGGAGATTAAGACCTCATTCAGACCACTTAATAGCATCAAACAGAAAATGAGATCTGTTAAGGACAAGATTGACCAACACAATTTCAAAGGAGTATACAGAATAGATTTCTCCTGTGGCAAATGCTACATTGGAGAAAGAGACTGTTCTTTCAACACTAGGATTAAAGAGCATAGTGTTGACATCAAGAATGAATGAACCTGCACCTCAGCACTAGCCGAACACTCTCTCACAAATAAGCATCACATATGCCTATAGGACACCAAAATCTTAGCTAAAGAAGGCCATCTACTTAAAATACGAATTAGATAGGCAATCGAAATCATCAAAAATACCAATAACCTAAATAGAGACAATGGCCTAGAGATTAGTGAAAGTTGGATCCTGCTCATTCGGGAAAGAAAACATTATTAACCTTACCCTCAGAACTCTAGCACTTACACCTTCACTTTTTTCGAACCTTCACTTAACCTAATCTTTAAACCAACCTTATACCTTATGAAAATCCCCTTTGACATACATTTATAATAATTTTTATTATTACCTTTTTACATTTTAAACCTAACTTAACCAACATAATACTAATTAAAATTAAACCAATTTGATTCCAACTTATAATCTTCTACCACTAATATAATATTATTGCTACCTCATTAAATTAACCCTAAATTTAACTTATAATTAACATAAAATTAATATTTATAATATTAACATCCTCAAACCTAGGGTAATAATATTAATAATAAAATAGTAATAATATTAATGCTACTTGATTAAATTAGCCTTAATTTAACCTATAATTAACATAAAATTAATATTAATAATATTAACACCATATGGCTAACCGTAAATTTAGCCTATATTTAACATAAAATCTAATATTAATAACATTAACCTAAATTTAGCCTATATTTAACCCTAGATTGCTAGTGATGCTTAGTTAAATTAACATAAAATTAATATTAATAATATTAACATCCTCAAACGTAGGGATTCACTTAGCCRACCACTAATATAACAATAATAATATTAATGCTACCTCATTAAATTAACCTTAATTTAACCTATAATTAACATAAAAATTAATATTAATAATATTAACACCATATGGTTAACCCTAAATTTAGCCTATATTTAACATAAAATTTAATTAACACCATACACCATATGGTTAACCCTAAATTTTATGAATTTTATATTTTAACATAAAATTTAATCAATACATTACATTAAATTTACAACCAATTCTTAATTCTTTAATTAACTAAATCACTATTAAATACCCTTTTAAATTTCCCTAAACCTAGGGTCAATTTATCGACCTTAGTTTTCCACCTCCTCCTCACATTATTTATTATGCCCCTCTTATTTTTCCTCGGCCTTTTGTCCTGAAGATGGATCCTGCTGTGGATCCGAATGCTCCATCTAATAAGCTATCAATAGCACTTTGGTTCTTCCGACAAATTCTAAACAGATCTCTCACCACGTAAACCTAAATGAGCAATTTTAGAGTGATTTATTTGTTTCACTCCACGGGCTATTTTGATTCCTGGTATGATTTTGGCAATTCAATCTTTTTCGAGTTTCCTGCTCATGGTTTCAACCATCATTATATAAAGGAGGGGTGACAGAGGGAGTTTGGGTTCTCAGTCCTATGGTGCTTTTGAAAAGACTTGTCCGGCATCCATTGACCAAAGAGGATATCCACTAAGATGTTATACAGGCTGAGATCCAATCCACAAAGCCAAGGTTGAATCCAAATTTCTTCATAACTGCTATCAGAAAGGAGTGACTTACCCTATCGAAAGAATTGGCCATATCAATTTTAATAATCATACCTTGATCTCCTCGTTCCCTGCTAAAATGAATTTCTTCTTGAACCAATATAATGTTATCTATAATTTGTCTTTTTCCATAAAGCCACTTTGATTTGGGGATATGAGTTTGTGGGGAAGAGGTTTCATTCTCGCTACTATGATTTACTATGAGATTATAAGATACACACAAAGGGAGATAGGTCTAAATATAGAGAAGGGGAGGGAAGATCTTAAATTCTTTGGCATGAGATCCAGCAGGAGCTTGTGGGCACCCCCAATTGTAGTGGATTTCTGAACATACTGGATCATCCTCAAGAGATCTTTTTTTTATAATATACCAACATTTTTAGTAGAAATGCACACTAAAACCATCTATCACTGGAGCTTTATCTGGATGAAGCTAGAACAAAGCCTCATGGATCTCCTTTTCTGTGACTTCCTGTTTGAACTTGTCGTTGTCCTCCTGACTGACAACACTCGAGATATTTTGCAGAAGATTTCTTGTACGTTGATATCTGTATTTCCATCTTCAGTTAAGAGTGTTTCAAAGTGAAGTTTGGCTTCTTCTTGAATTTTGGCACCTTATATGTTTTGTGCTATCGATTGTTATTTCTTTCACTTCGTTCCTCCAGATTCTAGATTTATTTTGTCTCTAGAAGAATTTTGTATTTTTGTCCCCTGAAGTAAGACAAAGGCTTATGGATTTAAGTCTCCAAGTTTCCTCTCCTTATCAAGCATTTTTGATAGTCCATGAAGTTTTGTTGCTCCTTGAGGATAAGTGGATGTGTGATAGGTCCCTCTTCCATGTTCTTTCTATTTTCTTATCCACACTTTCTTAATCCATTCTATCTTTTCTCTTCTCTTTTCTATGTCTCACACCCAATTTCTTTAGGGATGTCTTAAATTTTGGCTTTTCTTCTCCCAGATACTAGTGAGCCTTGAATCCAACATTTTGGCATCTCGAGACTCCATCTTGGAAAACCTAGTTCAACCCAAATGGGGCTGGAAGAAAAGGGGATAACCACATTATGGGAGGGGAAAGGGTGAGGGTGATAGGCCTATTATCAAAGCCAATCCAAGGTAGGATGTGAGAGAAAGGAAGAAAGGCATATTCGAGGAAGGAGCTACTTAGGATAAAATGATCTAAACGAGTAGTGATATGCCCCGACCCGAGTATTTTGTTTGACCAAGTGAAATGATCGTTGGATGGCTTTATATCTAGAAGGTGATAAGAAAAATTATGGTCCTCAAGATGCTCTCGAGATGGGTCCTGTATAATTGACCCCGCTTTTTTTTCTTCCTCTGATGAAGAGTGGCAGGTTGAAATTCCATGACTATTATGAGATTCTTGGGGTCAATGAGAGAATCTTTGATATTTTGAGGGGAAGACAAACACCCAATTTCTTGGTAAAGATCAATATATAACATTGATAAAGGCCTAGTCTTACCTATTTGTAGATGCAGTAGTGAATTTTAACGAAAGGTAACAAGGATTGTCTTAGATTACAAAGCAAAAGAAATTGGGTTCCAGAGTGCGTAGTCCCCAAGGCCCTTTTTTGTCAGACTGCTAGGCCTTTGCATGATCAATAGATGCATAACTCCTCATGAAGGATATCAAGATTCTTCTATTTTTTTTGTCTCTTGGAGCATGAGGACTTGTGGATTTTTTTGCTTTGATAAGATCATGTATTAATGAGAGCTTGTGTCGGCTCCCTAGTCCTCTGCAATTCCATGAGATCATTTTTATCATTGATTATTTTTAGGGTTTCCCCCTTCATGGGGGTTGGATCCACTCGTCTTCCTCATCTTCCTCATTTCCTTTCTAAAAATTTGATCCAATGTTGTTTGTTTCCCTAGTTCGATTTCCTTCCTGGTCGAAGCTTCTCTTTTATGCATGTTTGTCTTTCTGCCCAATTTTATAACCGATGAATCATGCAAATCTAACTCTGAGGTTTCCTCCAAGATTTGATTTGAAATCTCCTCCACACGTAAAGAGGCTTTTGAGGGGAGGGAGAGGGCTGAGTAAAGAAGGAATCATGGACTTAGGGGGGTTGGATTAAGGGGGTGAAGGGAGTAAGGGTGGCGAGTCCTCTCTAGGCAGATCTTGATTCGGGATCTGGCTTGATGGTGCAAGTTCAGGCGAGATGTTAGGCTAGGGAGGTTGGAATGACTCTGTATTTGTTTTATCCTATGTCTCCATTTTTCTTTCATAGGTTGTCAGCCAGCTCTAGGCCACTTCAAATAAAATTTCTTTGGGAAATTTAGGGCAATGCTTCTCTAAAATGCCCCATACTCATGACAAATTTTCACTTGAAGGGAAGTTGCTCATAATATACTTGTTGCATGTAGTTCCATTTATTGAGGGTGAGATTAGTAGTTTGGGAGACCTTTTCTAGACGACTTCTGCCACAAATGTGTGTGCACAGATTGGAATCTTTTCACTTTCCTGTCATGAATCATTAGGGTATTTTCTATAGATAGGATAGCTTCATTATTCCAGCAATGTAACGAAAGGAAGGGGATGCGAACCCAGATAGGAACTCCATTAGGAATGTCATTTTTAGGGTTAAAATTAGAAGTGCAAGTTATTGAGATACATTCCTATGGATCCCATGAAATAAGGTCCACTTTTGAATATGAGATCCCTATCTTCTTTATTTTCGAAAATAAATGCGAAGAAGTCTCTTCCACAAAGGAAATGCGAGAGGTTACCTTTCAAATGCGGTTTCTAGTTTTTGTCTATCCATATTGCCATTGCTCTCGAGGATGGCCAAATTCCAGTGAATTGACCTATGAGTGCTTTTTCAACAAATTTTAAGGCGAGGGCTCTCAAGGTTCCTTGGATCTGTACTGAGGGGATCTCCTCTAGTTTTTTTAACAAACTTCGGCGGGGTTTTTTTTTCCAGCTTGGGAAGCAAGGTGATCAGTGCAACGAAGGCTGCCACATCTCTGGAAGAATCAGAGGGAGAGGGATTAAATTACCTGTGTGAGGGGCATGTACGCGGGAGGGAGGTGAGGTCATGGCCCCAAAATCTATAAATTAATTTATAAACCTATTTATTTAATAACAACAACCACTTTTATCTATATAGAAAATGAAATAACACATATCAACCACTTACATAAAATTGGTTCTTGCTAGTATAAATCCATATAAAATGATGCTACCCACAAACTATGAATTATCACCAATATCTTTTACTCATAAATAGATGCCACTACCACATGGTTTTGTATTTAATGTAAAATCTAGAGTAGACTTAACATGAGTTTGTCTTTTTCTTTACTACAATTAGGGGTTGCATAAAGTATTAGAACTAGGGGTTGTACAAAGCATTAGCATGTTCTTTGACGTAAAATTTGTAGCATATTTTGGATACGACTTTGTTCTTTTTCTGCATCTGTGATCATTTTATTATTGCCAATCATATTCATCAATCATATAATTTTATGTATTGTGCTATTATATAATTTTTATTGTTTTTATTTTCATTTAATAATATTGATATATTTATTTTATACCTCATACTAACTAGTAAAATGGATTTCTCTAAATAATAATTAAAACATCTACTGTGAATTGCGTCTAGAGAGAGTGGTTAAAAAATCTATTGGGTCTAGAGAGAGTGGTTGTGGGATTAAATGACATATTCAGTTGGTAATTAGTATATCGTTGTCTTCCTTGTAAAATAATTATCATTCATAATAATTCAATCAACATTATGAAAATATTTGGCATAACGAATTTCTTATTATAAATTTTCCAAATTTGAAAAGTTTTTTTATTTAATTGTAAAGTTGAGCTCATAAATGTTAAATAAATAAGTAAATTCTATATTAAATTTAGAATATAGACACATATGAAGGTTTCAAATATTTTAGTTATACATTTTTATTTAATTTTGAGTCGTGGCATTCCTTCATGAATTCTATCTTGAGGTTGGATGACTTAGGGACGTATATTTGCTCCCCAAAGTACAAAATTTCATCGTGTAGCCAACAATTCTATGTTTTTCCATCCTTCACCTACACCATGATGTTCTTTGTCATGTGATCATGCTCTAACCCCTTCTTTATTCTTTCATGCAAATCTTCCAAGATATGAATATGAATGCCCCCCCTGATGTAGGAAACTCCTCCTCCTCCTCCTTAGGGAACGAAGCCAGGCCTTTTCTCAAGGTACTTTTGACAACATTAAGCATGCCTCTAATCTATACTCAATGGTCTTGTCAAATTCTATGAGGAAGTATTTTCACCTTGCCTACTTGTGTGACAAATTTGGTTTCATTACTAGCAACTTGTTACAATGTTGTCTTCATGAAAATGGATTTCCAACAAGTAGCAGGTATCCAAGTATGCAACACTGTACCATCAAAGATCATCTCCTCCTGGCCTCATGAATGGGGTATATATTTTTGTGATATTCCAACTTTCTTCTCCCAAAGGAAACAAAATGTCCCTTACGTGTTAAAACCCCTCCAATGGAAACATTTTTATGCATCTATTTTCACTTCAAATGATTTCTCACTGCCTCGCAGCCTTCCACATCGGAATAGTGGACAAAGCCATTTTATCTCTTCAAATGAAAATTTTCTCCTCTTCGTCTAGTTCCATTATTTTCCCTTTTTCAACAATTCAATCAACAATGCAACAATATTGGACTATCCCTCTGAACCTACGATAGTAGTTGGATATCCCAAGGAAGACCTGTGACTCTCATGTCATGAACTATTCACACCTCTTCCCAATATTCAATTTCCCTGAACTTCGCAGGGTCCATGTGAATTCAACCTTGGCCAATCCAATTCCCTAAGAATGATATCTTATTGTACCCAAAAACACACTTAAACTTCTTCCAAAATAAGTTAGTTGTGTCATATCACCCTCAAACACTCCATGCCAAATTTTCTTCCGCCTCCATAATTGAGTCGTGACATTACAATGTGTTTCGATACACCACAGTGAAATTGTCCAAAATTGGTCGCAACATGTCATTCATCTATGTGAAAAAGGTTGTAGAGGTGTTGCATAAGAGAAAAGACTTTGTAATGAACTCTCAAATTCACCAAAAAAAAAACCATGCAAAATCGACTTCTCGTTTAAGCTTGGAATTTAAGAGAAGAGACGATTCATTTATGTTCATAAGGATATTATTACACCCATCTAATCTACTTCGAATAGAAAAACTTTAGTGGGTAAACTCTTTTCATGATTCTATTACTTCCCTAAATTCTCCAACCAGCTCACTCAAATGTATATGCAATATCTAAACTTAGGGGTCTAAGGAACCTTTGTTGTTCAGAGAGATAAGGGGTAACACCTAGAAGTGTTTGAAGTGAGGTCGAGCGAATTCATCTCGTAGGGTCATGATTCGGTGGTAGAATGCCAAATCATTTTTGGCCAGATATCTTTAGAAGAAATGAATGGTGAAATTTCCTCGTGGAAGAAGTGAAAAATCCCATGGACCTGATCTCATAATTCAAGGGAAGTTAAGACTGATTCTTTAGCGTTCATAACTTGTCGCTGATCTCATTCTTTGTAAATCACTATTTCTCGTAGTTCTGCTCGAGCAACAAGTGCGTCTGTAGATGCCATTAATCGCGAACCCGGTTCAAGAAATACTAAAAGAATGCGGATCAGAGTTCTCTCGAGGGAAAAAAATTTCAAAACTCTCAGATTGCTAAGGAGGAAGGTTGGAAAGGAGAGTATAAGCATGTGTGTATATATATATAAGTTGTATATATATATATATATATATATATATATTTAATTCTATAAGTAATACATGTACATGCCTCTTCCCAATTCAATTAATTCTAGGTAAGTCTGCTAGAAATTCAATTACAGAAGTAAACCGGTGACTATAAATAGTTCGATATCTTTAAATCTCATATTTTTATAGACAATCCTACCTCCAAAAAATGATTTCAGAGTTAAAATCTACTCCTATAGGTGGATTTTTTCTTTAAGTTCATTTATAGATAGTTTTTGCCTAGCTGATTCAGGAGGAACCATTCCCCAGATTTAGTCCTTGGTTATAACCTCTCACACCACATAGATTTCATCCATGGGAATTACTGCCTTGAAGCACAAATAGTATAAAATTATATGCACTAATCATTCAATCAAGAGACCTATATTGGCTTGTAAAAAGAGGGTTAAACATAAGGTGGACATTTTGGCTTACGGGTCTTGCTTGCTACATAAGCGTGGAGTTCCTTACTCTGCTAAAACACGAAATTCCGAAAACCAAAACATCGAAATGTTGGGCCCACAAATTTTCACAGATTTCATGATTAGACACTTATCAATCCATTTTGTTGGTGCATCGGGAATTTCTAAACCTATAGAATTACCACTGGAATAGTCGGCCCACAATCCTTTCTTTCAAGATTGGTAAATTGGCATTCTCTATTTCATTCTACTTTGAGCTGTGTATCCAGAAATTCTACATCCTCGAACCTCGGAATTCCTAAATGATAATTCACAAGCCTTTCATTTTGCATTTCAACATCTTTTTAGTCCTTATTCATGCATCAGAGTTCAGAACTCCCCAAACTCCTCGAACTCCTAAACCCCCAGATAGCCATAGTCTCTCTAGAAGCTCCACATTTCTTGTTTATTTCTTCAGGTTCAATGATTTAATCTGGCTTAAAAATCATATTAACCTCTGCCTTTAATATCATTTTTTTCTCTACTGTCTATGCCATTAATTCATAGCATAAGCTCTACCAAGAAGTATTGGAATGAAAACATCTGAAACCTTATAATTTACTGAGTAATATGCTTACCAATCTAAAGGGACTATTCAAATTCCATTCCCTAATCTTATTGGTTTGGGAAGAAGGGGAAAATTTCCCGTAAGAAAAATGGATCCTGGTCCCTGATGGTTACGTGATAATTCCAGAAGGAAATTTCCAAAGGACTATCCCATCCTATAGGGTTAGAAGATAACGACTTCTTCTGGTCTCAAGAGAGCCATAAAATTTTAAATGCCGGGTTAATTGTCGACTAATTTAAACCCAAAATCCACTCGACACAATTTCGTTTCATAGCAACCAACACTTTATATTTCTTTTATTTGTATCACTCCTCCTACTTTGTATCATCTGTGCATGTATCATCACAAATGTTTAATTGGCAATCATTTAAAAACATACATGATTACAACCAACACTAATGTAATTTCCGCACAAATATTAATGAAAATTACTTAAGAAAAACTACATGATTTACAATCCAAGGTAATGGAATTTATAGTTATAGTAATTACCTTGGAGTCTTTGAATATTCCTAGTTATAGATCATTTTTAGATCATCACTCCTCAAAAAAAGTTGCATATTTCTCACTCCAAAATAGTTATAGATAGTTGGTCAAAAATAATGAGTGTTCCATTATAGTGCACTACTATGAGAGGAGTAGAATCATGAAATAGGGAAAGAAAACAACCAAAGTTGAAACATGCTGGAAATTTTGATGATATTTCTTTCTCCATTCATAGGTTCCCACACTCCATTTTTTCTTTGCTCAACATTAATCTTTCTGTATGGTTTTTCATAATGGTAATATTTTCTTTTTCATCTAATTGTTAATAGAGTTTTTGGTTTGGAGTGTAATGTGATAGACACAAAATGGTTCTGCAAAATTGCATGAAATTGAACATTCCTAGGGAATCTAGTGGTAATCTAGGACACAATCATATCTGGAGACAATATTGACATGAATTCTAACTCAAAACACACAATGTCATTTCAAACTCATATCTGATTCTCCCAAAGAAAACTGAACAAACCATGATACATTGAGACCACAGAAACATAAATACACACCATAGCAATGGAAATTAGGCGAAACTCTCAAAACATAAATACACCATAGCAATGGAAATTCATATCTAGGACACATTCATATCTCAAGACAAAATTGACATGAATTCTAACCCAAAACACACAATGTCATTTCAAACTCATATTTGAGGCATCCACGAGCACATCACGTACGTTCTGGGTGATGAAGACTTCATCATCCTTCATCGTCCTACACTTCCAAGTCCTAGATTACCTACTCTAGATTCCCCATCAATGTTCAATTTCAGCCACCATTCCTCAAGGCCTTCCCACAATTGCTTAATGGGATCCTGGTTTGAACCCTGAAGGTTGAGTATGTTTAAAGTAGAGTTTTCACATTAGTTGTAGTTCACCTTTGGACAACATTGAATGGTCTTTTTGATTTCCCTTTGAGATTTTAACCATATGTTATGTAGTGAGGAATTCATCTTTGAATATCCGTTGGCTTCTTTCCTTCCACAATGAGCACATGATAAATCCTAGCTTATAGTTTACCTTCCAAATATTTTTCAAGAGTACAGTTTTCCACCATGATTGACCCCATGATGATAGTAATCATATAATAGAAGAAGAGGATAGTCCTTTTTTACTGGAAATATATTTCTAATGATTGCAAAATTTCATATCTAGATCATCACTTAGCAAAGTATGTTAGTTGTCTTCTACCTCCATAAAAAACCATTCCATCTGATATAGCTTACTTTACCCCTCTATCTTATAGCCTCTTTTGACATAACCTTTTTGGTTGTTCTAGGTGAACGAGGTGGCGACCTTTTTAGATTATACATCTTAAAAACACTATAGCTATGGATCTAGAATTGGATTTCAAGCAACAAGATCTTCTAATAAAATTGAGACTAGAAAATCTTAATATAAAATGTTGAATTCCACTTATATTTTTCCCTAACTTTTAATTTACTATATAGCACATTTATTTTATTAATCAATATTTTAAATTCTCTTAAACATATATATTCGTTATATTCTAAAAAAAAGGTTATGTTTTATTTCTTCATATAATTTATAAAATTCAATATATTATAAAATATTTTTTCTTTTTTAAATTAATAAGTAAAAATAACTTATTTTAAATTAAATAAGAATTTATAATATTGATTTTTAAAATATAAAATAATATATTTTATTAAGCATCCTAAAGTGTAAAACACAAAATAAAACTTAAAAATAAAACTTTTAAAATATATTATTTTTTCTTTATTATTCTCTCAACTAACTTTTGATGATGATATACTTTAGTATGAAAATGGGATGATGATGGTTTTTTGTTTAGAGAATTAATTGGTTTACCTACTTTACTTTAAAATAGAGTGAATGTTTGATATTTAAATTTTCATTATACAAAGGTTGTGATTATCTAATATTTTCATTATTGAATGTTTTTTTCGGTTCTAAGTTCTATTTAAAACTTATATTAAATTATACAATTCACTATTACATAAACATGTTATATAGAAATAGTTTTTTTATGATGTTAAATTGAACAATCCACCCTTTTTTTTGTGAATAAAAAGAGAAAATTCCCATCCTAAAACTTTTACAATACAAAAAAGCCACATGGCTACAATCCGCTAGTTGTTCCGCCAAATCAACAGAAACCAGAGCAGTGATGTCATCTTCAGAAATGACAATTTTCCATCTTCATTGTTAAACAAAAACTAGGGTAGGTGGCAGATTCGAGTCTGTGCAGCATTGTGCTAGAAAACCAAGATAGCCATAGGACATGGAGTGAAAATTAAAGACATAACTATAAAACTGCACTCTAGCAGTGCAAGGAGCGGAGCTGAGAATGCTTGTGATAGCCAAAGCAAGTAAATTACCCATTTTAACATGTGGTCGTGCCGCTCAGGTCACCGTTGAGGGGGTCGTTCTTGGGTTGGATAACGAATGGCCTGGTGTATGTCGAACACCTATGGGTTTCTTTTGAGTTCGAGTATTCCTTGTACATCATGTCAATTCTATGATGCATGAGGGTGTCTCAATGAATTCTATCATCCATATGGCTTCTGAGCTCAAAAGTGAGGGCTAATTTCTTTGGATGGAAGAAGGGAGGTGGTTCCTAGCTAAAATCTGGGAGTGTGAAGAGAGGTGGTGGCGCCAAGATTTTCTCACCCTCCACCTCCAAACTATAGACTGTCGCTGCCTCATTGAATTGCTTGTGAGACTCTTCCATATCCTTTGTTTCCCCAAGATTGTACGTCGCCCTGAGATCCTCCACGATGCCTGATTCTTTGATTTGAATGGTGTCCTCGGTATCGAGGTGGCGGAATTCCTCCTCAATTATACATGTAGTCTCTTCCCTCGCCTCCTGTGCTTGTAGGATTGTGGTTTGAGCACTTGTGCTTGTTGGTATTTGGCTGGGGGGCTACCAATTGTTTGGTATAGTGAAGAGGAGGGATTATGGAGGGAACTGGCTAGGTTCTTCTCGAATCTCCTGTTCCACAAACGCCATCAACGACATTCTTGGCTTCTCCGTTCTGTAAGGCCCTAAAATATCATCATAACACATGGATATATATTTCCACATTATCACCTCATTATTTGTCATTTGGTGTATTCCTACTTACATTCATGCAATCTATAGTCTCTTCCTCCAATACCAACTCTGTGAAATGTATTCTATTTCCAGGGTCATTGAACCATATTCCTTGGAGTCATTACCATACATTTCTTGAAAGTTTGTTACTAAATTTTCTGATCTACAAACATGCGAAAATTGAACTTTGTTGAATGATTGTATAGTTGATCTACACCAAAGGGTCATGCTCTCAATATTCT
>SNQJ01S0242272.1:0-13412 GCA_010110895.2 Picea sitchensis
TGGGTTTTCTCCCCCATGAGGGTTTCTCAGGATAAATGTTGTGTATCTTGTGATCGTGTTTCTCTTAGTGATCCTACCTATGCTATGGTTATCTAATAAATTGAAAAGAAACCTAATAATAGCTCAAAACTTAACACTTACATCCATGTATTGTTACCATTGACTCAATTTTGGTGCCCAACAATTCCAAATGTCATATTTGATAGCAATTGTTATAACAATCAAGGTAAACATATAACCAATATTTGATCTCTCATTGTCAACATCACCAACCCAATCCACATCTCTGTATCCAAGTGTAGATTTTTGGTTGTGATCATCATTGTAAATGCTAAAATTAGTTGTACCCTTCAAATTCCCAAGAATCTCTTCATAACATTATAGAGTTGTCAATGAGGGTTGGTCATAACCCTGTTGACTACTCCCATTATGCAATGTTAATTCTTGGGAAGATTGTTGCATATATTAGGTTTGGGAAGATTGTTGCATATATTAGGTTAACTGCACTTTGATAAGGAATTTTTCATTTCATATTATTCAATGTTGGTCTAATGACTTGTTGAATTCAACAACTTTTATGCCATGCTCTGTCAGTGTGCTATCTTCATTGCAATTTGATATTTCAAATATTTTTAGAATTGTGTTAGTATGTTATTTTAAACCCAAAAATATCTTTCTCTTCTTATCTTGATTAATCTCAATTCTCAAACAATGATGCACAATCTATAGCTTGGGAAAATCCCAACCCAATCCATGGAAGTGTGACAACTATAAGAGTACCTACCCACTATCACCTTAGATAGACACTCCCCTCGCTTTAGTGATGATGAAATCAAAAGGGGGTAATCTCAATGACCCTAGGGGGATTAAGATAAAAAGTGAGATGATGACAAGTGAGTCCCCTATAGGTCAAGCTTGGAAGTGGAGAAAATATTAAGAGAGATTCTTGTGAAAGGGTAAATGGTTTTCAAGGGTGATGCACCTGCAAAACAACATTAGCCCGGCCCAGAACAAGACAAATTATGATAAACCAAGCCTTTAAACAATGAGAATTAGCAAGAAACCTTGTTGTCCCAAAATTTCAGCAGTATTGAAATACATATATCAACAATGAACAAGTATTGATAGCTGCAAATTATCAATCAAAATCATGTACAAGATACTTGGAAATAAAGCTAACAATGAGTAGAGAAACTTTCAATGATTAAAGAAAGATTTTGGTGATGTTAAAGGGTTGTTATATGATGTTATCAAAAAGTGTTATAACATCCAAATGGTTGTAGCAAACAATTTCTACAACAACAAATTCTAACCACAGAAACAAGCAAGTAAACTACCCAAGAATTAACCAATAACTAGTAGAATAATCATCAAGGCTTACAAGTAAATTTTAGTGGTAGAATAGTGAGTAAATGAAGAGATTTAGATGAGTTTGTTGTAGCCCTAATGGTTGTAACATTAATTTATAACAACTAGAATAATTATTTGGCCAATCAAGACATCTCAAGGGCACAATAAAGCCTTAAGCATGGGGAATAACTTCTAACTTAGATAATTGCAAAATTTCATTTTTTCACGTATACCAATGCAATGATTTTATATCTCCAATGCAAGTATATTAGTGTCTTATCAATTGGGTTATGGAGTCTCTTGTGTAATAAATAGGTTTTTTACTTCTCTAGGGGTGTAAGCCTCTTTACTCCCTAGAGAAAACAAATATAGAAAGCTAAATCTAGGAGGGTGTACGCCTTTTTACTCCTCCTAGCAACCTTAACAATAGTTTATTCAATGAAAAAATGATAGAGCTTGGTGGAGGGTGTATGCCCTTATACTCTTCCAAAGTTTTAGACAAGAATAACCATGAAACAAGAAGAAATAACAACACTATGCAAAAAATTCCTTACCAATTCCAATAGATAGCAAGTAAAACCCTTCTCTACCAATAATATTCCACCACAAAGCAAGAAAAAAGCATCCAAGAGGTAGCGCCTAGATTTCCATTACCAAAATACAAGTACTAGCATCCAAAAGAGACCAAGAAGAGATAGTGCGCCTTGCCCAAGTAGGGAAAAAATTTCAGCCAACAATATGTAATTCTCAAGTGAGTTATGTTCCAACATGACAATGGGGTGACCTCTTTTTATAGGAGGTCAACTAAAACTCATTTCTCCACCAATTCAAAATGTCAACAACAAATTAGGGAGGTCGACTTCGTCCTTTTTTCTCTACAACTTTAAAAATAAAATTTACAAAAAGAAAATCCCCTTTTAGGGGTGACATCATGCCCTAAAGGGTGACATTGGGCCACTAGGAGAGACATTTTGGCCTAGGGTGAAAATCGTTGGGCCTCCAAAGGACATATATCTTTCCAATAAGTGTCATATGCATGCCAAGTGTCTCTATTTCCATCAATACAAGCCACATCACCATCAAAACACCTTTCACCATCAATCCCTATCCTTCCAAGTGATGACTTCATGCCCTAAAAGAGAAAAGTATGGCCTCGAAAGGTAAACGTTGGAGCTGGGAAAGCTAGTGAGTCACCTCCAATGGATAATCAAATGCCTCCAAATGAAACGTTCCTCATCCAAGTTGTCCCAAGGAGAGGGGGCGCATCATCCAACCCGTGGGCTTCATGCCCCAAATGAAGGTCCAAGGAACCTTGTGCCTCCATGTTCAAATTTTTACTTGTCAAGGACCTACATAGACAAACAAGTACACCCTCCAAGGGTCCACAAGTCACAATATCATGCTAAGTAAGCCATATCTAATAAAATAACCACTCGAACATGTGCATCAAATACCCCCTTTTCAAAATAAACAAATTCTCAAAGACCTTATACAATTTACCAAATTTAGATATGGGAGGGGTGTCATAATGCCCTATTGGGTGAACCAATTCCTCAAGTAAGGGATTTTTCCAAGGAGAAAACTTTTTAATTCATGTAGTGAATGTGAGGTGAATGCGGTTATACTTCTAGGTATGAGGCTTCATAACATACAAGGGTTCGTATTGTCTCATTTATGGGCGCCTTTGTTGAGGGCTAGCCACATCCTTTTCATCTTTTTGTTTTTAAAGCATATTTTTCCAAGCCATTTATTTTGCATGTGTCACCAAGTTGAAGACAATAAGGGGCACTAAAAAGGAAATGCATAGCCCACATATGATTTACCTTGGTTTGCATGCCTTCCAAGTAGAAGACAATAAGGGGCACTAAAAAGGAAATGCATAGCCCACAAACGATCTACCTTGGAAAGTGTTATTAGTTAATTAGTTATTTATTTTATGGGTCCCTTACCTTTTTGAGAAGCGTTTCATTTCTCTCAGGATCCCAGGGAGATATTTTATTGAATGATGTTTTCGCTAGGGCACCTCCAAGCCTAATGGCCCCTTCTTCCCATGAAATGAGGTACATTCCCTTCTTGGGTCAATAAGTTTGAAAACCTAAAAGATGGGGAAATGGAAGGGAAGAAGTGATGGAAGGTTGTAAGTATGAGCGGGAATGGTACATTGACCCTTCAAGGAGACCCCCCAGTAGCAACCCTTTCCCCAAGGGTGGTCACTTACTAGGAAACCATGACACTCACCAAGGTGAAATAGGGAAAAAAACATAATTTCCAAGCAAATGTTTTCAAAATCAAGAAAGGATCCTTAGAAACATGTTCAAATTC
The DNA here is from genome assembly GCA_010110895.2 of Picea sitchensis. Lineage (NCBI taxonomy): Eukaryota > Viridiplantae > Streptophyta > Pinopsida > Pinales > Pinaceae > Picea > Picea sitchensis. The sequence goes on from SNQJ01S0242272.1 coordinate 3,673, forward strand.
TCCAAATATTAAAATGACACTTACCACGACACCAAACTTATTGCCTCATGAAACAAGACTTGTTGTCCTTTGTGGGCCAAGGTGGGTGTGGTGGATGCTATTTCCATCGATCGGATGGTGATGCGTGGTATGATAAGGACCCCTGCCTACTCATCTACCTCTTGGTACTCCATGTATGCAACCTGAGGGCATTGAAACATTGTCTCCTTAGTTATCCTTAGGAACGGGGGATAGCACACAACACAATGTTTTTTCATCTTGAACTAAGATGATTGTTGAGGCTTCATCAATTCAATCCATCTTGTGAATTCTACAATCTTTAAGATGTCATCCACATATAGAGATTATTACCACACACATTTAATTCAACTTAAAATAGATGCAATGATCTAGAAATCTTCTCACAAAGAATTGCTCCAATATGAAACCGTCAAACTTTTAGTATCATCTCCTTAGTGACTACAAACCATAAAATGACTTATGTAGTTGGATTTTAACCAATGCTTTACCCCCCTCAACTTTGAACCCTTTAGGGTATTCCATGTACATCTCTTCTTCCAATTGTCTAGTTAGAAACACTGTCTTCATATTTTCCAAGTGTGAAGACCAACTTTATTGAAGCCATTTTTGCAACAGAGGAAAAATAATTCCCATCGCCAATTCCTTTTACCCAAGTATACGCTTTTTCCACAATTTAGGGATTGAACTTCTTGCTAATATCATTTGCTTTGTACTTCTTCTTGAAGACCCACTTACCTCTAATGACTCTTTGTCCTTCAATTAGTTCCTTCCATGTTTGCATCAGTGGTTCTTGGTCAACGACAAGGTTTCTTCCTTCAAAGCATCTAGCTATTTTTTGTTAATTTTCAGACCATGTTAAGTAGATTTTGGCCTCAAATAATAACCTAAACACTAAGTAGCTAAAAACTGAAACTTCCAATAAAAAACAACAACTTATGAATACATTAATTTGAAAATACATACCACTGGGAATATGAACAGTGAATACATGGTGTGAAACTCACAACATCACATCTATCTTGTAATTGTTGAAAGAAGAAAAAATTACACTACAATAGTTCAAAAATAAAAAATAAATGATAACCATTACAGTGGTGCACCTGCACCTCCTTTATAGAATAATAATAGAAGGGAAAATACAATGCATCTAGACACATGCAAGAAGTGTTAGTTTGTATCTCAGAAGGTGTACCAACTAAGCCTATATGTCTTAGGCTCATTGATGGACACATTAAAATACCCATATAAACCTTTATTTATTTTTAGCCTAAGTCAATTATGTTTGAGTGCTATGTGGGTCCCTGGCTAGTGGGGTGCACCTCTTAGGACTGTTGAGTGATGAGTGGGGCTCAGGCTAGTGTGACGCTCCTCCTTGGAGTGTTGGAGGATGAACTGGGCACACATCTCAAGGAAGAAAGTAGGCTGATGGAAAGATAAATTGAGGGATTGAGGGTGAGAGGGACACACACAATTCTCATTTGTAAGAAGAGGAAGAGGTTTCTTGGACAAGAGAAAGTAGCTTAGGCAAGGGAGATTGGGAAAGAAAAAGCGGATGAGGCAAGGGGAATTTCTGGACTGTGAAGGAGTTCAAGGCAAGGGGTCGATCCAGGAAGGGTGAGCAAGCCAAGTTAATGTCCAGACCTTTCTACTGCACCAGAGCCGTACATAGGCTAAATTTTCTCAGCCAACAAGGGATGTACACATGCCATATCATCCAACAAGTACATAGGCCATACTAGGCCGAGTTTGTGCAGGTCATATAGGTTGTATATGTTGGGCCATACAAAGCCAGAAGGCCCTGACCCACACAACTATTTTTTGGGACGAATTTCACCGAGGAGAAGAGGAATTTGGCTGAGGAAATTTTCTGTAAGAAAATTATGATATTTTGTTGCTGTAATAATTCTCTTGAAATCCCAATAAAATCCCCTCTTTGCTGGTTTTCCCCACACTGGGGTTTCAAGGTATTTTTGGTGTTGTCTATTTTTATGTTTGCTGAGTTATAGAAAATTAACATGGTATTAGACTCAACCTCTGAATATAGGAGTGACCACATCGACTTTGGTGTGTAGACCCGGTGTAAATCAATAAGGTGGACAAATTACCAGAAAGGGTGTGTGAGTCAAAGCAGCTCACATAATGGATGGTGCATGCTTGAGGTTTGAAGATAGATTGGAAGAGGATTCAAACTTTAGTCCATGGAGGGAGAAAATTGGTTTGTTGCTAGAGGAAAATGGATTGTGGGAGTTTTTTGAAGGAAAAGAAGCACTTCCAACATATCTAACAAAACAACAAGATCATCTAAAGAATGATGTGAAGACAAGGAGGATCATTGTTGATGGAGTCAAAGACCACATTATTCCTCATATGTCTAGCAAGAAGACAACTAAGGATATGTGGGAGGCCCTAGTGAAATTGTACCCGTATGATAACCAGAGTAGGAAGATGCTTCTCAGAGAGAAACTGAGAAGCACGAATATGGCCAAGGTAGATTCAGTGATTACATATCTCACCAAGTTCACTCTGATCAGAGATGAACTGACAAATGTTGGAGATATTGTGGATGAGATTGAGCTGGTGAGGACAACCTTGAATGGCTTCACCAAGCAGTGGGACATGTTTGTACGAGGAGTGGTGGCTCGGGAGAAACTCCCTGATTGATAGAGGTTATGGGATGACTTCACCCAAGAGGAGATGCAAATTGATTCCTCACAGGCTAGCCAGCCAAAGTGCGAAGAAGAGGAGAATGTTTCTCTTCATGTGAAGAAGGGTAGTGGAGGAAGTTCTAGGGACATAAAAAAAGTGAAATGATTTGAATGTCATAAGATTGGCCACTATGCAAGACGGTGTCCCAAAAACAACAAGAAGAAAGAGGCACAGGTAGAAACATCAACATCAACTGAGATCGATGATTTTTTTGAGAAATCCGAGGAGGAATTTTCTCTGGTCTCCTTTCTTTCTAAAAATAGTTTTGCAGGGTATGAGGACATTAGGGCATGGATCGTGGGAAATGGATCATCTCTCCATATGACGAGGATGAGGTCGATGTTCCTTAGTGTTTCATAGAAAGGTTCAGACTTGCATGTGAGAAGTGGAGCTAACACCATGCATGCAGTGAAGGGGGTTGGATGCGTTAGATTCGAGCTAGATTCAGGAGGTTCTCTAGAGGTGGCTGAGGTGTTGTTTGTTCTAGAGCTAAAGGTAAATTTTCTCTCAGTATCAGCTCTGGAGGACATGGGATATGCAATTATGTTTGAGGATGGATAGGTACTCATATGGTCAAAGGGAGAAAATATCCAGTATGCAACATTGAGGTTTGGCATTAGGGAGGGTATGATGTACATGGTGTTGGGACAACCTATAGTAGTTTCCAAGGGGATCTTGGATCATAGATCGGTGTCAGAGATTGAGTCTAGTGGACTAGTGACTTCATCCAAGACGATCAAGAATGTCAGATGGTATGACATGACATTGATGTATGAGGAAAACAAGTTATCAAATTTGAGGGCAATATAGGTAGTAGGAGGGTCTTCCAGTTTAGAGGGAGAAGCTACAACAACAACAATAGATTTGATGGGGTCATAGATTGATCCAGGTGGAGACACCTTCATCACTAAGAGGGAGTGTTAGTTTGTAGCTTAGAGGATGTCTAAGCTAAGCCTATGTGTCCTAAGTTAGCTGATGGACACATTAAAATACCCAGATCAACCTTTATTTATTTTTAGCCTAAGTCAATTCTATTTGAGTGCTATGTGGGTCCAGGGCTAGTGGCACACACCTCTTAGGACTATTGAGTGTTGGTTGGGCCCCAGGCTAGTGGGGTGCACCTCCTTGGAGTTTTGGAATCTGAAATGGGCACACATCTCAAGGAAGAAAGGAGGATGAAGGAAATATAAATTGAGGGGTCGAGGGTGAGAGAGACACACACAATTCTCATTTGCGAGAAGAGGAAGAGGGTGCTTCGACAAGAGAAATTAGTTGAGGAAAGGGTGCTTGGGCAAGAGAAAGAAACTAAGGCAAGGGGAAGTTATGGGAAGTGAAGGAGGCAAAGGTAAGGGGTCAATCCAGGTAGGGTGAGTAGGCCGAGTTACTATCCATACCTTGTTGCTACACTAGGGACGCACACATGACAAATTTTCTTATCTAGCAAGGGCCTACACAGGACATACCATCCAACAACTATGCAGGCCATATTGGGCTGAGTTTTTGTAGGTCGTATAGGATGGGACGTACAAGGCCAGAAGGAGCTATGTCGTACAACTATTTGTTGGGCCAAATTTCACTGAGGAGATAAGGAATTTGGCTGAGGAAATTTTCTGTAAGAAAATTATGAAATTTCGCTGCTGTAAAAATTCTCTTGAAATCCCAATAAAATCCCCTCTTTGTTGGTTTTCCCTACACTGGGTTTCCAAGGTATTTCTGGTGTTGTCTATTTTATGTGTTTGGTCTTTGATTAGTTTCTGTTGTGCTATTTTGGTTAAATAACACAGTTGTGAATTAGTTGTATAATTTCTGAAGTTATTACAACAAAGTATAGTTTTTGGGTTAGTAAATTAATTGCAATAATTTATGTGTGCTAAGTTATAGAAAATTAACAAGAATTACTTAGTTTCACTATGTCACTCCCTAACCCAAATCACCTCAAGCAATGTGACCTCTTGCATGGATAAATGTGTGAGGGATGGTGTGCCCTAATTAGAGAATATCACAACATGCATACACATATATCTCCTTGGGCCCTTTTCCTAGTGTGAATCGTCCTCATGCATGGAACCCTACTGTCCTAGGGACATGCACCCTCATCTAACAATAGAAAATGCATGCAAGAACATAAATAGAACTAAAAAATAAATTGAATATCAAAGCATACATACCTATGTGCCCTCCTAACTCACCCCTACATAACAATAACTCACCCCCCAACCCAACCTACCATTGCACCATCAGTAGCTCTATACAAATGATAAAGTAAAAGATTTGTTGGAACTGCAACACCATTAGGAAGGAGAATCAAGGACCAAGAAAATATGTAAAAAATCTAAGCCTCCCTCTTTGTGAGGAAGGTGTTCTCCACCAAATCCAATATCTCCCTCAATGTCCCAAAATTCCCCTTTTCCAAGGGATTATAATGTTTGCAACCTATGAATCAAAATGAACATACTCAAGAACCATTATTCCCTTATGAACTATACCTTTGAGGGAATGCTATCAAATGTCTATATTCTTAGAGTGATAATGAAATAATGGAATCTTTAAAGATCCTAATGCAACTCTAATTTTCACGGCATACAATCATCAACTATGATTGGTCACTTTTGTTATCAACTTGTGAATTCTGATAGACTCACAACTAGGAGAAAAATATGTGATGTACTATGCCATTGTTGAAATTAGTACATTGCTCCATGCTTCTTGTTTATCCAATATATCATACCTAACATTAATTAAGATGAAACAAAACTTTCAAACAAAACCTTGAAGTGTGCTTCTTAGCACTAACATCCAATACCCAATGCGAATCTACAAAGTTGTGCAACATCAACTCTCCATATCCAACATACTTCAATGCATGATGAAATGTGCACTTCAAGTAGTGAAGCATGTGCTTTGCAATAGTCTATTGAATCTGTTTCAACTTAACCTTGAACTAGTTCAATGCATTTATGCAAACCAAATATTAGGTCAATTATTCAACAAATAAACCTATCAACTTCCTATACATTGAAGGATCCACCATATCTAAATCTGAATCCACAATCAAATTTATATTTAGAAACATGGGAGTTGCTAGGGGCTTGTAATCCATCATTTGAAATCTCTTTAGAATCTTTATTGTACACTTCCTTTAACCAAGGAAGACCTCACCCATACGTTGCCATGCTTTAAGACCTGGAAAATAGTGCATAAGATCCATGTCATTCATATCAAACTTAGAGACCAACTACCCCTTACACCATGTTATGAGCTTCTCATTATCACCTATAAGGATTAGTACATCCACATACATGAATAGAACTAACAATATTAGATTTATCAAACATATAGTAAAGGTTAGGGTCTGTTGTAGTTTTTGTAAAACCAAAATTTAACAAGTACTCATCAATCCATGAGTACCAAACATGTGGTGTTTGTTTTATCCATATAGGGCCTTCTTCAACTTGCATACATGGGTATCCTATCCATGTACATCAAATCTCCTAGGCTTGTTGATATACACTTCCTCCTCTATCCATTAAAAAATGTTGTCTTTACATCCATATGGTATAAAGACCAATTGAAATAAGATGCAAGGGATACACTTACCCCGATAGAAGTGTATCTCATAATCAGAGTGAAGGTCTCATTGTATTCAACTCCCTCTCTCTCAGAGAACCCTTGTACTTCTCTATACTCTCATCAGTAGCATGCTTCACTTTGTACAACCACCTTGAATCAATCGCTAACTTTCCCTCTAGTCTTGGTGCAATATGCCAAACATCATTCTTCAAAATGAAGTGATACTCCTTTGCCATGGCATATTTCCACACATGTTCTGAATTGGCCTCCTCAAAATTGGAAGGCTCTGCATCAATGATAGAAGACATCAATACAACACAATTAGGAAACCTTTTAGGACGATGACTAACCTGAAAACAAGTCTTGGAGCTCTAACTTGTTCCCATGCCTCCTATAATGTATGGTTAAGCCATCAACTTCTTGACTTCCTAGAAGTTAAAGAGGCATCGATTCCATCTCCAAAACATTATTGATATAAATATGAAAATGTATGATTTATGTGGATCAACACTTGGGATAACAAACTTATCTCCCTATACCTTTGTAGGAGGCTCCCGAGACTCAAAGGACCAAGTATCCTCATAAAAATTTACATCTGGACTCATTTTTATCTTATTTCATGATGATACATAGGATTTGTAACCCTTCATAGGACTTTTTATAGACAACAAGAATACGCTTCAAGGTAGAGGGTTCATGCTTAGTATTTTTCTCTCATGGAACATGAATATAGACAAGAATCCAAACATGTGAAAATAAGAAACACTTGGTTTCTCTCCTGTAAAATATTCCTCTAGAGTCTAGAATCTTTTCCTTCAACACTCTATTAGGACACTTGTTTAGAATGTAATCAACATGATTTCATGCCTCTTCCCAAAGAAACATGGAAAAATCTAGGTCATGAATTCTTTCCTATGCAATGTCTATGATAGATCTTTTCCTCCTCTCTGCAACCTCATTATCCTCTTGATCCTTTCCTACCTATAGAAGGCATAAAAATACTTAGACATAAACTAACCTCCATTGTCAAACCTCAAAATTTTAATCTTCTTACCCATTCGAGTCTCCATAAAAACTTTAAACTTTTGAAACTTTGCAAAGACCTCATATTTGGTCTTCATGAAGTAAATCTAGGTTTTCGTAGAGGAATAATCAATGAATGAAACATAGTAAATGTTACTTGAAAATGATGTTTCTAATTATTGAGCCCTTATAAACACCCCAAGTTTTGATTAAAACTTGGGGACCTAAAATTTCTTTGATAAAACGTAAAACTTGGGGACCCAAAGTTTCTTTGATAAAACGTAAAACTTGGGGACCCACTTTTCTTTCATACAAATGAATAACTATTTGGTCAAATATGAAGCGGTTCTTTTGATTTCTTTGGTTGGATATGACTTGGTCTTATTTTTTCTTCTTAGGTTGAACTGCTTCTATGTATCTCATTGATTTTTTAATTGGTCTTCTATTTCCAAAGTGTTCAAATTGATGAGTCGATTTACTAATAGGGCCTAACTATCAAATTGGGCCCCATGTTTTTATTGTTTATTTTTATATTTCCCCAATCTCAAAATTGTATTTGATTTAGGAATCAGTTCTCCATACCTTACTGATTGTAGTTCCTATTTCTAAATTGGACATGTATTTCTTATCATTTCCTTCCTTCTAAATTTCAAAGTCGTACCCAATTTCACAATCAAGCCATCCTTTAGGTCATTTTGGGAAGCTCACCCACTAATTGCTAAGTTAGGTCGATGTGGCGATTAGGTCACAATACATTGTCATTTTCAAAGTTGTTACTTAATTCAAAAGAGTGGGATTGATTTTATGTAGTAATAAAATTTTGTGGCCAAGGTTGAATTTTAGGCCAATCAAAATTATTATATCTGATTCTTGGAATGGGGGTATACTCTTAGGTTTTGTTTGAATGTGCATCTTGATGCATCAATTGGCCTCGATTTCAACAAGGTAATTGATCATTGATCATATGTTTGTGAAATTAGAATGAAATTAGACAAGGTAATTGATCATATGTTTGTGATAAGTATTAAGTATTCCAATGCTTTCAATGATAAACACCAAGTCTAAGGAAAGAAGAATATTCCGCAGAGAAAATTAGCTATCAAAGAGAAAATGAATGTTGTAATAAATTTGCAGTAAGAAATAATATACTTCAATATATAGGAATTTTATAACATCGATGGTATATCAGCTCTAAATCAGCAATATAATGGATGAAAATATGTTTATTGACAATGAAAACACTTACAACTATCCAACAATAATTGCATGAACTTAAGAACATCAGACTATGTTAGTTATTAGCAATATGCTCAAGCCCTAATGGTTTTAGAAAACATTTATAACAAAATAAAGTAAATGACTTAGAATGAAAAGTGTTGAGTTGGAACGAGCATGAAAATGCAATAAAGTACCTAAACTAACAAGTCGCTTTGAGAGAAAAGGTGAAAATTAAGGTTTTTATCTCACTTGTGATGAAAATACTAGTGTTGTTTTCAATTATTGGGAAAATGGAGTCAAGCAACACCTTAAATTGGAAGTTAGATAGCCAAGAAGACTTTGAAGTTTGAAACCCTAGTACTATACCCTCATAGGCCTAGGATTAAACCTCCCAAAGACTAACCCTAGAGTTTATGCCCTCATAATCTCTAGTGTTGTCTCCTTCTTCTAGGATGCCTAGCTTGAAAATATAAGTGAATTAGGTCAAAACCTAAGGTTTATCCCCTCATAAACCCTAGTTATTTAACTAGCAAAGAAAAACCCTAGGGGGATAAACAATCTTAACCCCTAGACTAGGTCTTTAAATGGTTCAACAAATAAAAATAAATGAAGATATGGAGGGGGAAAAACAATCTTAATCTCTCCTAGGGTTTCTAGTAAATGAATCTAGTATACAATGTAACATGCAAAAATTAACCATCTAATAGAGAATCCACCAAAATATACCATGAACAAGAACTTGAACTTGAAGAAAAAACTTACTAAACCAAGTCGCTATGCATGAAAAAACCCTCGCTGAAAGATGATCCACCAAAACAAAACAAAGCATCGACAAGATCATCCTCTAAAAGGAGCGCACATGTTCTCTATAGTAGAAAATAAGAGAAAAGAGAAAATATAAGTGTTTCTCACAAGTGATGAGTTGTGATTTACAAATGAGGTAGCGCTAGCCTTTAAATATGAGGCAACACTAGAGAAAAAAACCCCTCAAAATCCCCTAAAACAATAAATTTCCATGATACAAGTGAGATAGGTGAAGGTCGACCCCTCAAATAGCCTCAAACAATAACAAAACATGCTAATACACAAAAACATCTCCTCTAAGATCACATGTGTGGATGTAATAATCCCCAACAAGGATGAAGTCATCCTCTAGAAGGGTGCAAGGGCCTCCAAAGGCCACGTCTCATCATCAAAAGGTG
>SNQJ01S0242273.1:2818-13134 GCA_010110895.2 Picea sitchensis
TTCTCGTCACTCCAAGTCGTGATAGGCGAGGCTCTGAGATGGAGCTTTATGGTGCTCTGATCTTTCGCCACGCGTCCTCTTGATCCAACGGTCCTTGATTAAATCGCGATCTTGCATCTCGTTTTTCCTTTGACTTTCCAGTCAACGACATGACGATCTTTCGCCATGTGTCCTCTTGATCCAACGATCCACGATTAACTCGCTATCTCGCATCTCGTGAATCTGGAGATGAATCATCTCTCCTCTCCAAGTCGCGATCCGCGAAACTCCGAGATGGGGTGTGATCAACGGTCCAAGTTTTATCATGGCTCAACGGTTGCGATTGAATCGCAATATCGCATTTCACGATTTCAGAGTTCTTGTTGTCAATTGAATTGGACATTTCAAAGTCCTGATGCCTGTCGGGACTTCTCTTCTTTCTCCCAAGGCTTATCTCCCTCGCAGCTTCTGCACCCTGCACCAAATCTAACGACTCTCGCTGTGTTCGATCATTCACTGCTTTCGATCATTCACCTCTCTGAACTTGTCTTCTGTTTGCCTGTCATCTTCACTATTGCCATTAATGGCAAGCATTCGCTGTCTGTTCACTGAATTTGCCAACACTCTATATATCGACCCATCTCATCCTCATTTTGTTTTAATTTTCTCAGTTGAATTTTATATGAAACAATGCCTAAAAGACATTGTACTAGGGCAGAGTACATGATGGGAAATAGTGACATGTGAATGGGGCCAATGTTGATTTGTTTTCAAAATGTTTATGTATGCACTAAAATTTGACATGGATATATTGTTCGCATGCCTTCACGATATGGGAGGATTTCCAGACTCAAATATCACTCACACACCCAGACTTTATAGAAGTTGTATGATTAAGGTTATAACATTCATGGATATAATTATGATTAGGGTCATAGTTTTTATGGTTAAGTCATTATTAGGGATAAATGTTAGGGGTTGTAGGGATTAGGTGCTAAGGTTAATTTACAGGGCATAACTATGTAGGGTGATCCATTAACATTGTTCTAAAGGTTCAAGGGTTAATACAATTTATGGGTTAATGGATATAGGGGTTGGGGTTTACACTTGAAAGGGGCTACATGGGCAAAGGGTTAGGTTTAATAGAGGTTGTATGTGTTATTTTTTAAAATTGTTATTTATGTCTTATATGTTATGTCATTTAAATTTATTAGGTTATAAGAGTCATATGGTTAGATCTCCTTCGAGATAATGGTTATATGGTTATGGATCCTAGGGGCTAAATGATTAGACGTAGTTTTATTTGTTATACAAGTTGTATGTTATAAGTCACAAGGATTAATAATGTTAAGGGTTGTATGTGTTAGAGATTATAGGGGTTAACGGTTGTAAGTGTTCATGGTTAATTGTCATAGTGGTTTCTCATTATGGAGGTCATGGGTTATATAAGCAATGTGATACAAAGGTTGCAAGTTAGTGGTTGCAAATTGATTGATTACAAGTGTTTACACATAACTCTTATTGAGGTTACAAGCGTTATGTCTTAGGAGGGGTTAGAGAGTAGGTGTGTATGGCTATAAGGGTTAATATTGGTTAGGGTGATAAGACTTAGGTATTAAAATTGAAATATGTTATAATTGTGAGGTTGCATAAGAGTGTTATATGGTGTAGTGGTTAGAAGTTAGGGGTTAAGGGTTAGTTTTTAGGGTTTTTAGGGTAGGCATAACAATTATAGGGTTTAAATTGAAGATAAACATTGTACAAGTTATGTAGGCTAGGGTTTAGGGGTTATCTGGTTTAAGGATTATCATGATTTTTGAGATAAATGTTATATGTTTCAAGGGTTATAAGGGATTAGTAGGGTTGATACACATTAATGTTTGGAGTAATTAGGAGTTATGAGATAGGGTTATATTGAATATAAATGGTATACACATTATGTAGGTTATGGTTGAGGTGTTATATGGTTCAAGTATTATCATAAATTTTGAGATAAAGGTTATGGTTTGGGGGTTATAAAGGGATTCAAAGAATTAGGAGTTATAAAATAAGGTTTAAGTTTTATTACACTTAAGGATTTAGATGAGCTATTGATTAAGGGTAATAGGGTTAGGTTTAAGGAGGTTATGAGGGTTCCTAATTTGGTATTGTATGTTATAGGATTTGGTTTTAAAGGTTATAAGAGCTTTAGGTTAAGGGTTATATGTATTGGTTTTGATAAGGGTTAGGGGTTAAGAGTACTTGTAAGAGTTAGGCTCCGATATATGTTAGCAATTGGGGGTTTAAGGGGTTAGTTTTTTAAGTTTATATGGACTACACGATTGAAATAATATGGGTTATATGTGGGTTACATGACATGCATTGTATGTTATAAGGATAAATGGTGATAAGGTTGAGGGGTTTTGGGATTGGGGGTTATAGTGGATAAAGGTTAAACATTAAGCATAGTTATAATGGTTATAGTGTTAAAAGATTATAAATTATCGGGTTAATAGTTTTAGGGGTTTGGGGTTATATGAATTAGGGGATATAATATTCAAGGATTTAAGAGTCTTAGGGTTATAAGGCTAGGGATTAGGATTCATAAATGTTAGATGTTCAAAGAATTATGTATTATAAGTGTGAGTATTATAGATGTTATATGATTAGATTTGATAGAGGTTCTAAGGGTTAGTTTTTGAAAAGTTCATATGTGTTCTAGGTTAATTATGTCATTTACAATTCCTTAAAGGTTTAAGGTTATAAGAGTCATAGAGTTAGGGGAAATCATTGTGGATAATGGTTATTATAGGGTGAAACTTCACAGGGGTTATAACAATTAAGAGTTATAGGTGTTATTCAAAGTAAGGGTTAGGATACGTATGTGTTAGAGTTTAGGTGTTGGGATTACAAAGTTTAGGTGTTAGTGTTATAAAGGTTAGAGGTTAGAATACTAATGTTTATTGGGGTTAGTTGGCTAAGATTATAAAGGTTAAGGGATAGGTGTTATATCATTATTTTTGGTGTTAAGGGTTAAATGTATTATGAGTTACAAGGGATTGTGGTTAGGGGTCATAGGGGATATCTAAGGATCGTAGGAATTAGGGTTGATACATTCTTAGGAGTTACAAGATAGGGTTTATGTGCCATTGGGATTACAAGTTTATTTGGGTTATTGATGAAGGGTAATAAGTTTAAGGGGTTATAAGGATTAAAAATATGTTGTTATATGTTATAGTTTCTAGTTTTAAGGACTGCAAGAACTACGAGTTAAGATTTATAAGGATTAGGGTTGACAAGGATTAGGAATTATGAGTTATAGAGGTTAGTATTTTTGGCTAATATCTGTTGGTTATGGTTTCTATAGATAGTATCTAGGGACAGTGGGAATCTTGTTAATCCATTCACGCATGTCGCTAATTAGATGACAACGTATCTGGATACCTTAAGAGAGTCATAGTTACTCCCATCATTTACCCGTGCTTGGTTGAATTTATTCGCTTTCACATGTAGAGCACTGGGTATAAATCACATTGCGTCAACATCCATAGGGACCATCACAATGCTTTGTTTTAATTAAACAATTAGATTCCCCTTTTCTACCGTACTAAGAAATGAAAACTATGTACCCTAAGTAACCTTTAAACAAAGGATCAATGGATAGTCTTAAGAAGGAAAATGAATACCCTACTTAAAGAAAACTAACTTAATCATAATAATAAGCAAAAGAAAACTATCTATCTAATAAACAATAACAATAGCAAACTACTTTAATTAACCTACTCAAATTCAATAATCAACTATCCTATGAGAGAAAAATAGACAAGCAAGCAACTACCCTATTAAAGCAAGTAAACAAGCAAGCAAATAACTAAGTAACCTATGATAAATTAAACTTCACAAGTACTTCTAATTTATGAAAGGAAATCTATTGAATTGAAAGAATTATGATAATAAAAGTAATTAACAACTAATCTTTAACCTATGATAAGAAAACTATTCCTTAATCTACCAAAGAAAAAAGACTATCTATCCTACAAAAGCAAGGAAACTATCTTCTAATCTATGAAAGGAAGAAAACTCAAATATAGTGTCTATGGTTATGTCTCTGGTGTCTTATAATATCATGATGACATTTAACAATTAACGATAATTAAAGAGGGATAAACTCGATATTGACTTCGATAGAAAAGTGAAAAGTGTGAATTAGGCAATCCATTGAGAACTTAGCCATTATAGAAACAACATCAACTATCCTGCATATCCATGTGATTATTCAATCATGCATTAATCATCAACAATATAAAGACACTATTATAATAAATTCAATTGCATTCTATACTAATTAAGCAAACTCATACTACACTAAACTCAATAATCAACTTTGAACTGAAATTGCAACTTAGATCTAATAAAGAAATTTCATAAAGTAAACTAAACTAGTCCTATTTTAACAATTCAAATTGCAAAAGAGGAAATGCTCATAAAACAAAAATTAAATACTATTTCATCATATGACAAGAACGTAAATGAGAAAACTAAATGACAATTTAAATAAGAAAATATAAATAACAACTAGATAAACAAACTGAAATCGAAAACTAAAGACTAATAACGATCCACCGACCAAAGCCCTATCAAAAAAATCATGAATTAAAAACTTTGTTTTAAACTCTGTTCTTAAACTCTATTTCAGCATAAAAGAAAATCTAATTTATCATCTAGTTATACACATGGTTAGTATCTAAGCTTGCAATATTTTCTCATATCAACTAACAGATCATTGCATATTAACAATAGCCTCCATAATAACCTGCAAAATGGAACTAAACTAATTAAATTATAAACATCAATTTATACAATAAAGAAGCATAATGAAAAACTCATGTACAAGAAATAAACAAAATGACAATTACACTACTCAAATTCATAAGAAATATAACTAATTGGATATTCACCTAGACTTCTGGTGGGCCCCCCAACAAGTTGTGGCTACTCCTCAAAGGCGAACCACGAGATCAAAAACACGAATTCAACATCAAAAATCCAAAACCCAGTCTTTACATAGTTTTAGCAAAATGAAAATAGAAAAATAGAGTTGAATTGTCTTTATCTCTCTAACTCTCTACTTAACAATTGTTTGACCACTAAGGTGGTATTTATAAGTTTTACAATCTGAGAGGTCGACCCTCTCTAGAAACAACAAATCTCATTTAAGATGCCCTAACTACCGGTGGCTTCTAGAAATAAGGCGAGCCAATAATCGCCCAGCATAACAACCCAAATAGAGTTGTCAGAAGTTCAGTAGCTGGAGGCCACGAGCACAAGAAAAACCCATGTCTCTGATTGGACCATCGTTGGTTGTCAATATGATAACCGCCAAATCGCCCATGGTTTTTGTATAGGACTCAGTGCCGGATGGAGTACTGGACTCAGTGCCAAATGGAGTACCAAACGGAGTGCCGGATGCAAAAACAAGTTGGGATTTTTCCCTATGACACACAAAACGTGAATTAGTTCCCTAGAATCATAAAAACATGCTGATTTAAACTCAAAATAATCACAAAACATGAATCATGCATACCTGGTGTGAATCATAGTGATTTGACACAAAAGTTCTTGAAAAACTCTTCAAAACAGGAAAACACATATACATATTCAGCCAAAAAGGATCTAATTAACGTCATTAAATCAGTCATATCACGGGCCCAACATTACCCCCACACCTAATATTTTGAAGGTCCCACTGCAAACAAAAAGAAATTTCCCCTCATCACTAATCTTGCTGAGGAGGATCATCTTTAGACGCTTCTCCTTCTTGCTATGAATATTTGGTATTGTGCCTCTTGTGTTGCTTCAATTGTGCCTTGAGGTTGCGGTTGGATTTGGTCATCTCGTCAACCAATCTTTGAAGGGAATTCACCTTTTCTTGGAGGACTACATTATCATGGTGAAGATGTGTGTCCATAGTCTTCCTATCTTCCAACTATTGTAACAACTGAAAATTATCTTTTTGTAGCTTCTCAATGGTTGGAGCAGGATCAGTTATCTCCGAGGAAGGATTAGATCCTTTGAAAGATGTACAATGTTTGTCATTCATAGGATCTGGGGTAGGCATCCGTGAGGTAGGAGTAATAGGGGGTTGATGAGGAGAATTAGGTTTGGATTTTGTCATTATTTGTGGCTTCAATTCATCTATGGTCACTTCCCTAAGTATTTTGTGAGGACTCTCGAGATCGAAGGACACTTGGATAGGATCCAAAGTAGTCAGGGGTTTTGCATAAGGTTTTCCTCTTGTGCTCCAGGTAATCTTTCGAAAGGGTACTCTATTGAATCAATTAGCTCCTCTCCTATTGGTGCGAACTGTAGGAAAGTCTTTTTGAATTACTTCTTGGATATTTTTGGGTGTAGGATCAAGAGATATTGAAGGCATCAGGAGGGTTAACAATAGGCTTCTTGGTCTTTTTTCCAGATGAGACTGCAGGGGTTTCAACAAGCTTCTTGAATTTTTGTTCCGGTAAAGAAATGGCTTATGCAGGAGGGTTTGGAGTCCTTGGAGAGTGGGGTTTGTATGAGAAATAGTCCTTAGATCCAATGTCTTTTTTCTAGTCTTGATTGTAAAGTGAGGGTTTGCAAATTGATAAATGAATGCATCCCAAGTTTGCCCCTGTTTTTCCAATTCGACTAAAACAAGGAGTTTGATCAGGCCATGGTGAAAGACGTTGTTGTGGGGGCTGGTTACATTCTTACTCACTTGAGAGGACATCTTCTCCAAGATCTTTAAAAAGTAGAAGGGGAAATTCAATGGTTTATTGAACTGGAAGTGAGCTAAAAATCTAAAATGATAGGCTTTAAAGGTGGAATATCTACCTTCACATGTGATCAACCTCATGATGACTATGAGAGGGTTGATCAACTCCTATTTTATCCACTCCTTGGAGTATCCTTTACCTCCAGAGATGTTATGGAATTCTGGTTTAAAAACCTTGTTATAGCTTGAGCACAATAGCTGGTGGTTTTTAAACCATCTATCTCCCACTCTTGTAAGCTTCATGGCTGCAACTATGGATTCCTCTGAGATCCCAAAGGTGAGAGACCCCACGCACACTGTCTTCCCTTCAAAACAAAGGGAAAATTTCATTGAGATGCCATCATTGTGGCCCTGCAAGTGGGATAGAAATGGCCCCAGCCCGTACGCAAAAACACCTCCCTGCACTGTGAAAACTCAGGGATGGAGAAGAGGTCTGCATAGGAAGATGGTTCATACTATTTGGGCATTGTGATGGCATGGAGAAATGAACAGAAGCAAAATTCACCAAGAGAGGGTGCGATCAGACCAAGGAATGGCATAATTTGAACAGAGGCTGAGCACAATTTGAACAGAGGAACAAATAAATAGTGGTTGAGTGCGTTTTAAAGTAGGGGAAAATGAAAATGGTAGAGGTGAATTGGAATAATAGTATAACCCAATCCCATTTTTGAATGCACCTAGGGTGGAATTGGTTGCACACATGCACACACGAGTTTCCATGGTGAGCAAATTCGAATTTGAAGGCTTGTTTTGGGGGGCAATATTAATGATGCGAAGTTAGATCAATGTCCAAGTCTTTTGACTTGGACATTTGATCATGGAAATGTCTAAGGTTTGCATCCTCAATCTTGATTTCCCTAAACCAATTCAATTAAATGTCATTGATTCCCATTTACCTGAAATTATGGACAGTTACTGGTGTGTATATTCATATGGCACTTTGTTCGACACCTCATACGACACCTCATACAACACTTCATACGGTACCTCTGTGTTAAATACATTTTTACCTCCTGTAATGGATAACCTACAATGTTGGAATGGTTTTGACAGTCACAATGATTAAGAGTAGAGGTAAAGTGTTCCATTGTTGTTGATTTTTTCACCATGCTTACTCAATCCACTCGCATAAGACATGTAATTTCAATCCCATAATGAACATCCTGTAACGAAAATAATCCAATAAAGTGGTCTGTTAAGGATATGTAAAAAAATTTATAGCACACAGGGGATTTAGCATTTCAAAAATAAAATGACTGTTGATGTAATAACTTGTATCATGAAAACAATACATAACTTTTTACAAAGGTTTACTTCTCTAGGCAGTGATCATTTTTAAACTCATGAACCCCTCCCCCACACCTAAGTATTGTGACACCTCATAATAAAAAATATAGGAAACCAGTCAGTTCTCCCAATAGCCAAAGATTTACAGCTTGTTAAGTGTACAGCTTGTTAAGTGTAGAGATAAATTTCACAGATTGGTATGACGAGATGGTTAAAAGATGGCCCCACCTATAGGATAAGAGATCCTATATATAGATAAGAAGAGGTAGGCAATAGAGTTTCAATATAGTCTCAGATTTAGTTCCCAATGGAAAGTTTATGGAGTTCATTAACCTTATCTTAACCATACATACTTCATGTCATCTTTGTCTACAAGTAATTTCGTACATAAGGACAAGTTTAAATTTATTATTTATTTTTTGTCAGATTACCATCCTCGCTAGGCAGAATGCCCTGCTCCCAACAAGCCTGTTTAGTACTCTGGCGGGTTTACCTAGTCATACCACATGCCAATACCTACTCCCAACAAACCTGTTCAATATCTCGGTGGGTTAGCCTCTTACACCCTCAGAGACTGGCCTTCCATCTTTTAATATTTTAGTATAAAATTGCTTTATGCAAGAAGATGGGGGGACAACTCCGAAAACAACTTTTTCTTTCTCTTTTTTCAATTGGGATGGTAATTATGTTAGAGGATGAATTTCTGTTATATTCCTTAGTGATTGTCCTGATGTAAGGGGTACTTAAGAAGATGTGGCCTATATATAGATATGATATAATCAAGCTATTTAGTGTGTAGTGGATGGAACCATTGAGAAAGAACAGAAAGGTATCTCTAGGCTCAACTCACTTTCTTATTTTGTAAGTTATTGTGTTGTTTCCATGACTAACCGCTAATCAGACCTCCTTGTTACTCTTTAATAAAGATACTTTACTCACTTACTCATGTTTCTTGGGAAAACTGTACGAGAGACCTCTAAGCTTGATGGTTATGATATCACTTCCTTATATAGTGGTGAATATTTTCAAGAGAAACTACTTTTTAAAATGCCTTAAGAAAAAGAGAAGATGAACATTTTTGCAAAAATATGGCTAATTACTGCAAGTCAATATTCATTTGATGCTTAGCAGACAACAAGGTTCAAGTGTAACAATGTTTTGAAGAAAAATCCTTCTTTTATATTTCCTTGAAACTGTCTACTCCTGGTGAAATAAATACCTATAGAAATCTCTAGAATTGCTTATTAACAAAATTCAAAAACTATTTACATATGTGCAGTAGAAAATTCAGAAAATATTCAAGAACAAGGGGGGACTTCCCCATCTATTAAGGCCAATGCCTTGTTAGTTGACATGACCTGTAGAAATTCTTCTTTGGAAATGGGCTTATGATAAAAATTGAGTCGGTGTCCATTTACTACAAAGGATACTTGTCCATCATCAATTGTTTTGATTTTCATAGCTCCATTGTCATATACAATGACTACCTCGTAAGGAACCAAACACCGGGTGGTGAGTTTTCCTTTGAAGGTTTTAAATTGGGAATCAAACAATGGATCCTAATCACCAGGTTGGAAGTGTTTCTTCTTAATAAACTTGTCATGCCACTTGCTCCTCTAGTTTTGGACTAACATGTTCGTTGGATGGCATCTTTCCTGATCTCATCCAACTCATTCAATTATAGGGCTCATTGTTTATGAGCCTCATCTAATTTTAATCCCAATTCTGCGACAATACAGAAGGTCCTTACTTGGAATTCTATTGGTAGAAGTACTTGTTTCCCGTACACTAGCTCATAAGGGGTATGCCCAATGGTGTTTCTCTAGGTGGTCTGGTGATCCGAAATCGGATTCAGAAGCCTGTCAGGGCATTAAAAATGCTCAAAAATGAAAGTGCTCGGAATCCAACGAAACCAACACTATTGCGTCCGTCTCGTCTTCCTAATTTCGGTGGTATAATTTTTATGTCAAACGGAGTCCGTATGAAGAAGATATCGCATTCTGTCCGCCAAGCCAAACAGGCAAAATTTTGGATGCTGACTGTACCTGTTCGTATAGTCCGTACAAGACACGTGTCAGTACGTATAGGACACATGTCAGTCCATACGATGACACATGGCAGGTCCGTACATGTGACGTGGTAGCACCAGGGGACGACACGTGGCAGGTCCGTACGATGACACGTGGAAGATTCCGTACAGGACACGTGGCGGCTCCAGAGCGTGACACGTGTCAGGCTGATTTGGCATTTTTGGCGTGCA
>SNQJ01S0242274.1:0-13245 GCA_010110895.2 Picea sitchensis
GTGGTCTCGACATTTGTCGTGTGCAAGAAAAGTCATTTTGAGCGAAATCGGGACTTTCCCCAGCGCAGAGCTATTATTTTATGACTCGTGCGCTGTGGAAAGTGATGGATTTCAACAGCTAACCAGCAAAAAATTAAAAGGAGTGCGCTGTTGAAAGCTGGAAAAGTAATTTTTGAAAACCAAGACTCGCAGAAATGAAATTTTTTACTCATTCTATCACTCAAAATGATGGTGCTGTTTTGAGGGATAACAGTACCCATTAACGAGGAGTCTTTAAGAAGACCCACACTGACATTCTCGTATCTGGGGGGGGGTTGGAAATGAACGGTATGTTGTCGGTACGTGCATCCAAGTTAAATAAGGTTAATTGGTCAACGGTAATTACCTTTCCTTGATGTGGGAAACGCAAGACACGGAAAAGAGTCGACACAACTACGCGCATGGAATCAATCCAGCTACGGCCAAGTAGAAGGTTGTAATCGAGAGGAGCGTCAAAGACCTCCACTTCAACTTGGAACATTTTTCCTTCTAACATAATCAACAACAAAGGGAGGACACCGTAAGGCTTGAAACCAGAGCCATTAAAGGATTTGAGTGTGTTGTGGGATTCAGTCAAAAGAGGAGAGTCGGCGGCTTTCCAACAGGTAAGAGACATGACACACGTCAAGGCACCCTCGTCGATAACTGTTCTACAAATGTTTTTGTCGGAGACAATAACTTGTATTTGGAATGCAAGTTGAGGGGGTAACCTTGGGATGTGATCCTCCAAGTCAAAAATTATTAAATTCGATCTGTAGGGTCAATTCCACCAATAGCTTTCAACAGTGCCTTCCGTTGTATAGGACAACTCTGGAGGACTTCGAGCGCTAACATCGCGGACGGTGCTTGGGCCAAATCTTCGACAATACTGTAGTTCTGGGCAGCACCTACATGGGGATTGAAAGCCAATTTTTGAACAACACCCTTTGGAAGAGCGCGAAGAACTGTATCGAGGCTCGGTCGTTCGAGATGAAGAGGACCGTTGGTAGGTGGAGTTGTGGGAGATGGTTGGACCAACGAAGGAGGTATCGCATCAACCTTCTCTTTGGAGGAAGAATAATATTTGGCTTGAGTGGTAAGTGTGATGTCATTCTTCTTTGAATCACCTGTACACATTAAGACATAGGATGTATTGGAGGGGGAAGGTTGGTCATGAATGACCAATTGGGCCTATTTTTAAGAAGGTAAGGGTTGTGACAATACAACTAGAGTGGGTGGTTTCGTGGTCCCTTGAAGGAACTTAGTAACCTCAGCTCGTCGTGGACAATCCTTAGTGTAGTGATCATCACCATAGATAAGACAAGGGTATCGAGGTTTACGCTTATCCCTATCGTCAACATGTGGTGTTTTGGTTCTCTCTGCTTGCGAATTATTTTTTTCCTCCTTATTCTTACCCTTTCCCTTTCTGGATTTTTTTTTACCGGCAGGGGTAGATTGAACAACATTTACCTCAGAAGTCTTGCCGGTGGGAGGGGTAGGAGACAAAGCATTTTGAACATTAGAAGAAATGGGTTTGGGGTTGTTTCTAGAGGTTTGGACGGAATGCGGTTGGGCATGGAAAGTGCCAATCACACCATCGGTTGCATGAGAAGCAACAGGAGTAGTTGAAGTGGCGGAAGTAGAAGGACGAGGTGCATCAGGGAGTAAGTCATAAAGAGTACCCGTTTGTGAGTAAACGAGGTCAAGGTATTGAGCACGACTAATGGCCTGTTCTTCTGTGACAACTCCACCCATGGCGATGTCACGACCGATGTCGTTCACGAATGATTTTGTGAACCACTCTACCAACAACTAATCGGGAAGTTCGAGTTTGATGAGACGTCGTCTCCATCGCCACTCATGAATGTGATCAGAGATATGAGTGGCTTTGGTTTGTTTGAAAGAACTCAAAATATCGGTCCCTGTTTCATACCGGATCGGTAACTGGTAGTGGGTGAGGAAAGCCATAGCGAGGGTGTTGAAGTCGGCGAAGAAACCTCGTCGTAATTCTATATACCACTTCATGGCGGAACCTGTGAGGGTTCACTGAAAAAGGCATAAATGAATAGAGTCATCCATCAAGGAGTTGGATGAGCACCAAAGGTGAAAAGTCATTACATGATTGTTTAGGTCCTCTCCCGGTTTACCATTGAATTTAGGGATGTCAGATGGTAGTTTGGTCGGTATTGCAGGCCATTAAGGAGAGTGACGGATCAGATCATTTAAAATCCTTGACAGATCCAGGAGGTCCAGGGTGGCTAAGAAAGGTAACTGTCTATTCACATGCGGGTACTGGTGACTTTGGGGAGGGAGTCCCGTCGGCAAACCAGTGGGACCATAAGCAGTCTGCATATAATGCGAGGATCCAGGAAAATTCGGTTGTTGGTGTGGAGGCAAGTAACTCATAGGGTTGTACCCTTGAACGAGGGCATGGGGTTGAGAATTTGAGCCCCAAATAGGATTAGACGTACCTGGATAGGGTTGGCCTGTAATAGGGGGTATGACGGAGCTCGTTTGAGGCTGTTGCCCCTAATTTGGTGGAGGATTATGTTGTATAAGATGATTCCAATACTGGGCCAAGGATGGAGGTATGTTTTGTCCATAGGGTGGGGTCGCTGGGGGTTTCCCTCCAATCGGGGGTTGTGTCCCAATTGGGATTTGTCCTGCAAGGGGGGGTTGAGTTTTGCCTCCTTGGTGAAATTGTCCACCAATAGGAATCTGGTAACTAGGTGTGAAAGATGAGATGGTGCCACTAGGATCAATGCCTCCGATAGAGGATGGAGGAGGTCCTCTGAAAGGGGGTGGAGGAAGTGTCGGAATGAAACCGGGAAGATGGTGCCCAGAATGAGTGGGACCACTAGGAGTTCTAGATGTGATTTGCGTAGGCACAGGAATAGAAGCATTCAATGCATGATATCTAGGTGGAAGTGTTGGGGCGACTCTGGGAAAAAGCGGTGTGCCAATGGGGGCTTGGCTAGCTGCGGTAATCTCGGTGTGAGGACTCGTAGTATCTGTGTAATGGACCATTTGTAGAGGGAGAGTCAAGATGTGGTCAGCTCGTGGAGCTTCTGTACCAGGAAAATAATAAGCAGTAGTAAAAGGTACTGCGTCTAGATCAGATGTTTTGGGCAGCTCAGGTGCGACAGTGATATCAATGCTTACTCCTGAGCCAAAGAGATCCCGTCTAAAAATGCTAGTAGTCCAAAAAGGGTCTTGACCCTCAAGTCCTAGGAAAGGTCCAGTTGGTGATCCAGAAGACTGAACAACTAAGGCTCTGGAAGAATTCACTCACACAATACGTCTCTCGGAGTCGGGATGAAGTCGGAAGTCCTCTCGAGAATTGGTAATTCGGAACTGTTCTAGAAAGTTAGTTCTTTCCACTTGTGGAGTGGCAACGTCTTGGACTTCACTCTGTTGAGGAGAACCCTCCGGTGATTTGGTAGGCAAGGGTTGAGAAGCTTCCAGATTTTCTGTGGGTAAGCCTTGCATTCTACGTGAACGGCGTGGAGGGTCAATTGTGATCAAGTTAGAAACTTACGAAGGAAATTATATGGTCAACTTGGGTGAACAAACAACATGCGCTAGTAAAAATCTAGGAAGCAAAACCAAGAAAACAAGACCTTCTAATTCCGAAGTCACTAGTTGGTGATGAAATCCAACATCGCAACGACGAGACAAGAAGGGGTTGGGCTAAGGTGGAAAAGTTACGTTGACGACCTGTTTAACGGACTTACACCCTGGTGCAAGCTCCCACACATAATCATGCGTATACCCTCCAAGGAGCTCGAGTGAGTTTGGCCAACGTCGATTGTAGGTACCGTGAAGACTTGCCCCTTCACAGTCACCTTATGTAATACCCTAAGAAGGTAGGCTACTAAGATTACCACCAACAACAATAATTCCTAGGGGAACAGTTGATAGTCTGATCCACACGCAAGGGCAGTTTATCTAGCCCAAAATCAGCTTGAGAGGCTTCCACTCATCATTGTGGGTATACCTTCAAGTGACCCCCGTAATACGTGCAATCTCTACGTAACTTTGTCAATCTCAATGCGACCTCAGGTTTGACCCTTGTGTGAGAAGGGTTTCCCAGGACAAAACGCTGCAAATGGAATTTGACACTCCTTGCCACAAGATGCTATTGTGTGTTTTGTGCTTTGGAGAGTGTGTTTCATTGCCTGTTTCAAAGCTCTATCCTAGCTAATGTTGGTGTAAAAGAGCCCTAGAAAAAGTTACTAGTTAAATTTTAAAATTGCGCAATATTATTAAAGGTTGTTGTTACTCAAAGGAGATGGAAATGAAACTGATGTTGTGTGAGACTCTGACCCAACAATGCATAGATAGGAATGAATGATACAAATTTTTTGTTCAATGAATCCTATTTACAGGAAGGAAAGAGGAGTTTTCTGGAACAATATGAACTACGATGTATGATCTTCTCTGAAATGCAATATCAATCAATCATGAACATTGCAAATTCTCTATTCGTTCTATTTCAACAATGGAATGTCAATATTTTCGAATAAAAAGTTGCTTAAAAAAGAGAAAATGTCTTTAATTTTTTTTTTATTAGAAACCAAACAACAGTGGTGGAACTAAGAAAAAACAAGCAACCAATGAAAAAGAAATACCCAACAAACACCCAAACTAATCTTTCAATGAAGACAAAAAATAACAAACAGACATGACTAGTCTCTTCAAATGCATATGGATAACAATTTTCCAAGTAATGAGCAATTGAAAAAGACAATTAATCCCAACTTTTAAACCGATCACCGACTCCCAACCAAACAAGCACTCGAATTTCAAAACCAGAGATTATATCCTTGTTAAGAAAAGGTCAATAGGTAACAGTCGAGAAAAAATGAACAAGAAGAGATTTCGATTTTCGAAGACTAATCATTCATGAAATCCGAAGTCAAGAAACAATCAATCACTGGCCAAAGAAGTTATTTTCAGACACACATAGAAATCTGGGTATCTGAGGGAAAAAATGGCTTAAATCCAAAAATTTGCAAGTGGGTTCGTAGGCTGGCAGTGGGGTGCAGTGTGAGAATGAAGGATTCTCACAAGCTAGACAAAGGTAGAGTGCGAGAAGTTCGCACTGAACTGAACAGCAGGATGTGAACCCTAGTGGTTCTCGCAGGCTATAGAAGGGTGCAATGCGAGAAGGCCCGAAACTAAGCAAAATTTGGAAAAAAGACAAAAAAGTTTAAGGAACTTCTGGACCCAGAGAGTCTATCAGGGTCTCCTCAAGACTTAGAGATTGATGGAAATGAAAAATGGTAAGTTAAGATAAAATGGCCAAGGAAAAACCACCAAGAACTACCAAAAATGGGTTGCATCCCCAGTGGAGTCGCCAATTTTGTTATCGGACAAATCGGTAGGTGTGGACACTAACAGATCTCCTTAGATCCACCTGGATCTAGAACAAAATAGGACAGGACACGACTCTTTCCCTAAGTTGTAGTCATCAAATCTACTAAAGAGAAGGAATAAGTGACATACCTTGATATCGCTTCCTTAGGTCTCTGTTGTTCCCACTTCGCTCCGATGCTCTCATGAAGTCAAGTCCAAGACAACACAAACCAACCAAAGTGAAGATAGAAAAGTATATTCAATGTCAACTTATGCATATGATCAAGGAGTTACACAATAAAGTAAGAGTGACTTTATGGGAAAGGGACATGCCGCTGTATCATATTAATTGAAAGTAGAAGATACAACCTGATCACCTTGATGTCGCAAGATTCCTTTCAGTGACCCTTGGTTCCAACACACACACTTTCTCTGCACTTGCATGAAGAAGATCAAATTCCTCTTGATAGACCAAATAGAGTCTTCAAGCTTATGTCTAAGCAGGGTTCTTCACACAATTCTTTCACCAATTCTTCATTCAATCTTGCTTAACCTTTTCCATGAGAAACCTTTCAATATATAGGAGAAGGAGAGATGGTTACATGGATGAGGATGATCCCATCAAATCTGAGAAGTCAGTAGAATGACAATCTTGCGAATGCCAACTCATTTTCTAGAAGATTCCCTTCTAGAACCCTCGAGACCTCTTCTCCTTTCCAAGCTTAAAAATAGGTTCGCACCCTGTGTATGGAGCAGGCTGCAAGAAGTTCGCACCCTAAGTGTGGGTGGCCTGCGAGAATGAAGGATTATCGCACCCTAGACCATATGCAGCCTGCAAACTCATATTAAAAATATGTTTTTGGAAAAAGACAAGAGCCACTTTTCTCAAGCAAAAGGTCTATGTTGGGAGCCTGAATACATCATTGTTGAGACATCACTAGAGTGACCAAAATCATGTATAACAATGTGTTAACTAAGCAACAAAAAAAAGATTGGCATTGAGATTTGGCACATGATAGACATCGGAAATCTTCCCATGTCGACAGGTAACATCACCTTGACCAACAACATCCAAAGAAAAATCATCAACGACATAGATTTTCCTTTCCTTAACTTCATCCAACCACGTGAATAAGGAGGCATCCTTAGCCATGTGATGAGTGCACCTAGAGTCAACTACCCATTCATTCTACACAAAGTGAGACAACAAGGCCCGAGAAGTTTCGACTTGGAAGGTGAAATTATCAGTGGGTTGAAATACAATGGATGCATCTCCTTCAAGGTGTTTAAGCTTCTCCTCTAAATCGTCTCGCTGATTATAGAATAATTTCTCCACGTGTCTAGTCTTTCCCCGGTACTGACATGTTTTCTTCTTTAAACTTCGTTGGGTAGCATCGGTTTGTCTCTACAATTTATGGTCGAGGTATACAGGTCTCTATGTAGAGGCATCAAACCTTACTCTATCCTTAGGATCCATCATGCCCTTTCGCTTGAGCAATTGGGCCTGGTGTTTTCCACCAAGATTTCCTTATTCAAGCTGTATGTGCTAATTAGTAATCAAAATGCCATAGGAAGCTTCAAAGGTGTAATCCTTACTATATTCCTTGCATGCTTTCCAGTTGGTACATAAAGTCTACACGAAGCCATAGAATGGTGTTCTCAAGTTCATTAGGACCATCTCGATGAGTTGTCCATCTTTCTTTTGATAGTTGTTTCCATGCTTTCCCAATTTCAATTGAAGTTCTTTGACATGCACCAAATAGTCCTCCATTTTGTTAAAAGAATGAGGATCAAGAGAGATCAACTCTTTCTCTAACTGCATGACGTGGCTCTCGTCGACTCGAACGAACAACGACTTCATATTCTTCCAAAATTGATAAGGGAAGTTCATTTCACTGAGGTGAAATCGAATCTCCCATGAAATGTAGGTTGTGATGATCACTACAACTTCATCCTTCTTGCCATCAACAACAGACTTAGCCTAGTTGTTTGTTAGATTTGGAATCACAACCTTCGTATACTACCACAGTCCTTTGCTCTTCAGTAGGGTTTCCAAATATGGTTCTCATACTACATAATTTGATCCGTTCAGAACAACAAGATCAATATTTGAATCCATCTTCAATATCTAGACAAAAACTTGTATGTTTCAATAAGTTCCAATCAAAAAACCACTGGCCCAGATTCAATCAAACAATAGATCCAAATTAGCAAGGTTTGCATATAACAGGTTGAGGTTTCAAACCATCGACTCTAATACCATGTTGGGGAATAGGATGGAACACAACATGAAATAGAAAAGACAGTATTGCAGATAATTGAAGAGAAACAAAAAAAATTGAAGACGAACAATGGTGTCTAAAGGAACCATTATAACATTTAAGAAAGGTGCACTGTGATATTAACATCACAGTGCATATTGGATCTTGTTCACTTGATCGCCATGATGAAAATGGCCCAAGGGATCTGCTTTTTATAGCCTCAATATCTAACGATCTTCCATAGAATCTAGAAGATCTTGTACACATGCAACCATCGGTTGTTGGCATTGACTCTGCCAAATATGTGTTGTCAAGTCGACTTGACAGGGATGCTCAACCCGACCGACTATCATTTCAACTCGTAGTTAATTGTTGGGTTGGTCGATCCACCACCCAACTATCTTCGACCGTTGGTCGACTGCCTGACCGATAGGCATGTCGACTACTCGACCGGCTAGTGTAGTGTGATGGTCAATCACCTGACCGACTGTATCCAGATGCAGGTCGACCTCTGGACCAAATGAACCCAAGAGATGTATGATGAACCATCAATACTTGATGTTCCAACACCCCACATCACAAAAACAAATTACATCGAATATTATTTATTCTAGTATTTTCACATAAATTAGTTGTATTATTATTCATGATGGCGAGGCCAATAATTGATGTAGGTGTACACATTGTGGTCATCACACATTGCAGTTTCTTTAATGATGGGTTGTACAACTCCCTAGGCACAGGAAAGGTAGAACCAATAATGGATACAACCCTTGTAACCAAATTGAAGACTATATGTTCAAAATATTGCCTCTAGAAGCTCTATATATCCACCCATAAATTTCGATTAGCAAACCCCCTTTGTTTTCGATGGCAGTTTCTTCAAGCATATTGCGGTCCGAAGAGGGATCTTGTAAATTGATTAGCAGTTGTTTGAGGATGCAACCACCACTAATTTGTGAGGAGATACACATGATCCCAACTAAACCCTCCTTTGAATTTTAGCCAGTCGTTCGCTCAATCCATTGTCAAGATGGGAAACTTGGGGGTGCTCATTGGTAATAAAGGAATAATTAGGAAAAAATATAGAGTTGTCAAGGCCTGATATATGCATTTTTTTCATTATCAATCAGTTATTTGTGGCATTTTCCTTGAATATCAATGTACTGCAAGCTAATTTGAAATTATATATAATAAGAACTAGATGTCACGTTTGACTTTCTATATGTATTCCAAGAACTGAACCATGAAATTTCAGTTTTTGACATCAATTTTCTCAATGCATGTATGTGAGTATAGAATAGAAAATTTGAGTTAGGGGTTGAACATGTTGTTTATTATGTACCACTATTGAACATACATGTTGACATTGGGAGGTGAGAGGATGTAGAAAGTGTGAGAGAAAGGATGAAGGACTATTGGGTGATGAAGAAACCAAAATGCAATGGATTGAGATTAGAAACAAAGTGTATTTATTTTTTTACAGGAGATGGATCTCACCCACAATCAGAGTAAATCTAAATGATGTTAGATAGCTTCATTGTGGAGATAAAGGAGGTAGAGTATGTGCCTGAAACAAACTCCACTTCACTGGGTAGATAAAGGAGGCGAGATATGTGCCTGACACAAACTTTGTGTTGCATGATTTATAAGAACATTCAAAAGAATAGATCATTTGCGGTTAAAAGGAAAAGCTAGATATTGGTTTTCAAATTATGAATGGATATCCTAGGACCTGAATTATTGTTTTTTTTTTTGACAGAAACGGTTATATTATAAAAAACAGTGGCAAGCCACTGGGTCCTTTACATCGAGAGTGAATTCTATCACTCAAAATTCAAAATCCTGGATACGTTACCACATTACTCATATTACTTCTTTTTAATAGCTATTTCAGCGAGCCAGATCGGCTTCGCGTCATTACATCTTTCCGTTGATAGATGTTTTTTTTCTTTTTTGTTACGACCTTCCATTCATTGCTTTGACCTTGGTTATGAATTTCCGGCTGAGCTTGCGCTTCTTCTGCCTCAGCAATATCGGCCCATCTTGAGGCTTGCTGGGTTGGGCTTGAAGACCTGGGTAGAGTTGCTTCCGCTGGGTCTTCCCCCTTAACAGGTTCTTTGGGAACAGAGACAGATTCCCCTTCAGCTTCTGACGGCGGGATCTTTTCTTCAGCTTGCTTCTCCGGTTGCACTGATGTCCACCAAGTCGGCCTTTGGCTTCGGGGTGATCTTCTTTTTCCGGATGACTTCTCACAGTTTCGGGCTATGTGCCATGTTTCAAAACATACCCTGCATCTGAAACAGAGGTTCTCGAAATCGATCTTCTGGGTCCAAGAGTAGTTCTGTCCGAGGAGGATGATTTATGTTGGGAAACCTTTGTTGAATTCCATCTCTACACAGATCCGAGCAAAGGTGGAGTTGATTGGGGCAGCTTCAGGGCTATTGCAGAGAAATTTCCCTATGCCATTTTCGATAGATTCAAGAGATTTGTCCCCCGGAAGTGGAGGGGAAGTGACGGGAGACGCACCCAGACCGGAGCAGAAGAAATAGAGGTCGTGGCTGGATCAAAGTCAGGGGTCCACGGCTACACTGAAAACCCTGCTCTGCCCCAGAACCACGGCCCGGAGCTGGAAACCAAATCTCTTTCATCAGATGAATCAAAGATAGCTGCGAAAAAACCCTTCGCAAAGGGGCAGACTGAAACCTCACCCACAAGAAGCGGGAACCATTCGGAGTCGATCCAGGAGCAAAGATCAACCAGACTCGGCCAGAAGTCGTTGAACCTGCAAACCAGGGCAATCTTGCTGAGCTGAGAGGAAAACACCAGTGCTTCCTTCGGCATTTGGATAGAAACCGCAGGGGCTTCAACAATCAAAGTTTTCGGAGCAGAGGAACCCCCTCGAAGGGAGGCCATATCCTTGAAAGAAGCCTGTCCTGCACGTCCCATAGAGGGACCCTGATCTGGGAGGGGGAGGGCGGAGCAACCCCCGTCAGGCTTGGCAAAAGAGTCAGAAGAGGTGAGAGCAGGAGAAGGGGGGGCGTCGACCGTCATGAGGGACGCAGCCACGAGAGGGGGTGCATCAGCCGCCGGTGCAGCCACCAGGGAAGACCCAGCCGCCATTGGGAATCTGCTAACGGGCGGGAGAGAGCTTGAGCTTCCTGGAACAGGTCGAGAGGAGGCCAGCGGGCCTGTGGAGAAACTACAAGACCAGGCCGAAGCCCTAAAAAAACGAACCCTCGCCTTCTCTGCCGCCGTCGCTCTGAGGACCTGAATTATTGTTGGGACTACTAATGTTACTTATTTTTTCTTGGAATTTTCTTTGATAGACACATTGAAAGTTATAATTGGTTGCATCGCATAACATGTTTCGGCTATTTCAATGCTTGAAATTGTTTTAAATTCTAGGGAAGCCATCATGGAGAGAATATTCTTGTTGGGTTAGTCACTTAAAACGAGTTAACTTTTGAAGAAAATAGCCAATCATAGGCAAGGTAATGCATGAAATCTTCTCTCATTAATTTGAAAATGATTTGGAGGATGAATAGGGTTGAAATGTGAATTATACAAGGGATCCAAAGTAATGTTGGAGAGTTGGTTAATCCCAGTACACGTTTAATAGGTTATATGATATGAAACTTATAAATTGAAATTTATTACTAACTAGTGTACATATCATATATATTTTTCTTTAGTGTTGTAATCCATTGGTTTGTGGTAATGTAAAGATATCATATACATGTTCGCTCACAATGGATCCTTTCCATGTCAGTAATGTAAACAATTCATTGTTTCAAAGATGAGTTTTTTTTCTTGTTGTTAATGGAGCAGAGGATAGATGTGCAAGAAATCCTCTTGGAAATGTAGAAGTTCAATGCTTCTCTTCAAGCTTCAAGTTTGACAAGAGAAGATGGGGAAGTGACAACAAAATTCTACATGGTAGTTCCCAACAAGCCTTGGTCCTCCTCATCACAATGACACCCCAGTCAAGCCTGCATTTCCTCAATTTCCTTGAGAAATCTAGCCTACCATTATTAATTAACAATACATGTTTGTAACAACAACCTCCTAACCAATATATTCCAATGTATGTTTCTTTGTAAGGTGATCAAGAAGTACAAAAGATATGTTTATAACAACTATCTCCTAACCAATAAATTCCAATTTCCAATATATTCCAATTTATCTTTCTTTGTAAGGTGACCAAGAAGTACAAAAGATTAATCGTTGACAAAAATGATTGTAAAGGGGTGTTTTGGAGCATAATTCTAGTTACTTATAGATCAATTCTATGAGCATGTGTGGATTTCATGGTTGATTCCTTTAGTGTGGGGGACTGAAATTAGTTTTGTTTTGAAAGTGGGAGGCCATGAAAGGACCTTAGTACAAACATATGTTGTAATATATTCTATATATGAAAGGAAATGTATTTACATTGTATATATGTGTTTTTTCATCTAAACGATATACACACAATGGTGATTTCATCTATGGCTTTCATGGAATGAAAAATTATATTGATCTTTTTAATGTACTTGAGTATTCTAGGAGACTAAAAAACTTATATATATATATATATATATATATAGTCACACTTATATTTTTCATATTTCAAAGAGAGAAAAATATCTAAACAATGAACTTCCCTTATGTTCATTAAAATACATTTGGTCCTTGTTCGCATTATAATTTTGTTAAGAAATACATTACCTTCATTGCTCATCTTACCACAAGTGACAATCATGGTACTTAAGCTTCAATTGTATTATTAGAAGTGTTACGACTTTTTATGTTTTAATGGAATTAAATTTGGGTTTCTGTAATGAAATCCCTTATGAATTTACTATTTCAGCACAACTCACTTGACTATTCTAATAAATTTTATGGATTAATGATTGTGGTGTTGAAACACATGTTCTAGTTAAAAAAGCATTTACCATGGTGTTGTTAGTTACACGAGCCATGGCCTATCAATGAAAGAACCTAGTATTATCATCTCCCTCCAATAGCCAAGTTGCTTTATTATTCATATGTCATTTTTCTTCCTACCAAGCCAACAATTGAGCCTTTCCTTTTTCAGTGAGTCCAATTCCTATAAAGATTCTTCTCTAAAACCCTCTCTATGATATGATTCATATATGTCATTAATTTTTTCTTCCACATTTGAGAGATCCCTATCTACCTATTGAAATGTGGCATTTTCCCATTCCTTGGTTAGTTATCTTGCATGTATGAGATTCCTTTGAAAACTAATCATTACTAGTTCCTCTTATATTTGTGACAACCTCACCCAATTTCCCTTTATTAACTCCTTGGTGATTGAATTTTAAGGGGGGAGGTTGCTTCATCCCCCCCATGGACAATGCTAGTAGAATAGGATTGCGGTCAGATGTAACCTCTTTCAAGGTAGCGGCCTTGTAAGTGTTAATTCGCACGATACATGATTCCTTCAACAAAAAAGTATGTATCCTCTTTGATATGACCTGATAGCCAGTTTTGTTGTTTGTCCATGTTGGTTCCATTACCAAATGTTCGACACCCACCAACATATATTGTTTTGTGTGTTCAAGAATAGTACGTTAGAGCATCCACTCAAGCTTGTGTTCCC
>SNQJ01S0242275.1:0-13412 GCA_010110895.2 Picea sitchensis
TTCCTGTGTCTTAGATTCCCACCAAACAAGTGCTGAGCCATCTAATCTTAATGAAGCTAACTGAATTTTGGTTTCATCATCTTGAATCTTTTGTATTCTAGAATAGACTTCAATTTGACGTATCTAGTTATCTAACTTTTCAGTGTTAACTTCTCCATTATAAAGTGGCAACTCAAATTTTATATCAAGCTTTAATGAAGGAATTTGCGAAGGAGTTTTACCATGCCCATTGGGAAGATGTTTCAAACTTGAAGAAAAAGAAGAAGAAGATGATGATGGAGGAGGAGAGGGTGGTGGAGAAGCACCATTCCCTCCATCTTTGCCTGGAGTCTTGTCACCATCGCCTCCCTTATGCATTGAAGGGTTAGAGCCTTCACCCTGTGACATCACGGTTCATTCCATTATGACTTTCATCATATCTCTCAACTGTATGAGAGTCTTCCTGAAGTCTGCTTCTTCATCTGGAACACGTTCATGATCTTCTGCATGTGCCATGCTTGGTGAATGTCTCTCTGCAACTTGCGGTGAATGAAACTGCTTCCTCCTCGTCGAATAAGAACTTGGCTCCACAAGTTGACCTTCTCCTCGTGTGAGTTTCAACCTTGTGAGCATCGGAAACAAAACTTGCAAACAATCAAGTCTTCAAAACCAATGCTCTGATACCAACTTGATCTAAAAATGAAGAAGACTTGAAAAACTTGAATAAATATTACAAGTGAAATGTTATGTGTTTAAAGCAACCAGATCAATTTGCAACACATAAAGTTAAGGATTACTTATGTAAAATACACATAGACAACAACATAAAACATTGAACATCAACACATAAACACAACAACTTGATAAAGGAGTTCACCCCACTCCGGGCTACATCTCCTGGTCCAGCTTCCAATGGATCATTATTATTAAATTGCTCAAATTGCTCAAAAACATGCTTTACAATGCTCAAAATGACAAACCGACTGCTCCAATGGCTCCGCAGCGTCCCAAAACTCCTATTTGGTATCTTTCGGCACCTCAATCGGTCGAAAAATGAAGAAAATAGCCTCCTTGAAGTCTCCCCCTTCTACTTTGTTGTCTCTGGTTCTACAAATCGCACCCTTGTGCTTCAAACCTAGCTCACACGCTCATTTAAGCGTAAAAACTTGGCATCGGGCACAACCCAAGTCACAAATGCAGCAACCGTTACTTAGGGTACAAATCGTAGGATGGTTAGGAAGCCTCCAGCCCCTAACCGCCTCAGAATTCGGTCATGTGGCCATAAAACCTTGGGCTCTGCGAAAAAGTGGTTAAATTAGTTTTGGAACAGGCATAACCACCCACGCGCACATTTTAATATGGTTCAATGTACATAATACAATCATGGGTTATAAAACCCGCGCAAATGTTTAACCCGGTGCCCATATATTAAATATATGTTTTAAACATGAAAATTTGTTGTATTAACCCGCGCCCATATATTAAAACACATGGGCATATGTTTTGTAATGGAACCATGGAGTGAGGGCTTAGGCCGACCCAGCATACCCTCAAAACAAACAACATGCAACTTTAAATGAAATGTGTCTCGCCCTATTAACAAGGAACACTGGCGGAGATGTTGGTTATCGGAGTGCTATGAAATCATTTGGCTTGTGGGAGTCCAGGGGAATTGAACCGACCCTCCATATTATTTTACATATATATACATCCATATAAACCAACCCGGATAGTGA
Organism: Picea sitchensis; assembly: GCA_010110895.2. Lineage (NCBI taxonomy): Eukaryota > Viridiplantae > Streptophyta > Pinopsida > Pinales > Pinaceae > Picea > Picea sitchensis. The sequence continues at coordinate 1,716 of SNQJ01S0242275.1, forward strand.
CATGTGGTGCCAATGGGTTAGACCCGCGATGTCCACATTATTAGTACCAAATGACATGTGTCAAAATTCCGATTGGGCAACCACAAACCAATACAAATGTGCCACCTACGCGCCATGTCATCATGATGGTATGGCCCTCCACGTGTCAGGTAATTTCAATAGGATAGAATACCGATCGACATCAAATTTTGCCTGTTTGGCTGGCGGACAGATCGCTGATATCTCCTCCATAAGGACTCCATTTATGAAAGTAAATATACCGTCGGAATCCGACGAAGCCGAGGCAGGCCTTAATGGCACTATTTTTGTTGCATTCCGAGCACTTTGAAAATTGAAAAAAATTTGATCCCCTGATCATTAAAGGGTGGAAACACCTAATAATGTGAGAGAAGTTAGATCCTTCATGGGTATAGTTGGTTACTATAGGATATTCGTTGGAGGTTTATCCAAGGTTGTACACCTAATCACTTCCTTACAAAGGAAGGGATGATATTTCGATGGACAACAGAGTGTGAAAAGCATTTCCAACAATTGAAGCGGTTTGTTAGCGATTCTCCCGATTCTAAGGATTTTTGATCTGAATGAATATTTTTTAGTGTGTAAAGATGCATGTAAAGAAGGACTGGGGGAGTCCTTTGTCATAATGGGTTTATGATATGTTTTGAGTTCATAAAATTGAAAGAGCTTGAAAGGCTCTATGCCACTCATGATTTGGAGTTGGAAGACATAGTGCATGCCTTGAAGAAGTGGAGGAACTACCTCATGGGAAGAGGTTTGAAATGAAGATAGACCATAACATTGATACTTGTTTGATTAGCCAACTTTGGGGTACCGGTAGAGCGGATGGTTGGAATTCCTCTGTGGAGGTATGACTTCTATATTAATCACATCAAGGAGAAGAGAACAAGGTGGATGATGCACTCGGTCGGAGGGTGCATGCTACAACCATTATCATATATCAAAAGATGATCTTAAAGGTGAAATTTCTAAGGCTACAAAAGTTGATTTCTGTTTTGTGGTGGCAAAATTGCATCAAGGTAAAATGCAACAAAAAGTTAAAGATTATGGTGGGAATTGATGGAATTCTCATGTACATGAACAAAATTTATGTAACCAATTCTCCTGAATTGAGGTGGTTTTAAAAGGGATGCATAATGTACCTTATACTGAGCGTCCAGGTTATCAGAAAACTATTGCAACAGTCAAAAACCAATATTATTGGCCAAGCATGAAGAAGGATATTGTTGGGTACATTTTGAAATGTTTGGAGTCTGGAAGGTCAAGGATGAGGAATGGAGTACCCGATTGGGGTTGTTGCAACCATTTCCCATTATTGAGTGGAAGTGGGAAGTGTTGTCAATGGATTTCATCACCAATTTCCTAGAACAAGCAAACAATATGATGCTATCGTGGTGGTGGTGAACAAACTTACTAAAGCTGCTCATTTCATCCCTATGAAGGTTACTCACAAGTCAATTAATTTTTTTGATATCTATATGAGGGAAATTTATCCACGCATGGCATACCCAAGAGAATTGTTTCTAATAGAGACAAAGTTTACCTCAAAGTTCTAAAGGGGTTATTCAAAGGGTTCCAAAAAAATCTGAACTTCATCACACATCACCCGGTGATGGGAAAATAGAAATTGTTCCAATGATAGAGGACATACTAGGATGTATGTGATGGACAAACCATGGCAAATGGGAATATTATATACACTTGGTAGGTACCTACAATAATGGGTACCAAGCATCCTTTGAAGATGATCCCATTTGAAGCATGGTGAAACACTCTAGTAATTTGGGAAAACCGGATGTGGGAAAAGATTGATTAGGCTATAGTTGCTCAAATAAATGGAAAAGAAAATGTTGAAGATTAAGCAAAATTTAAAGGCTTCCCAAGACAGTGAAAATCTATGATGAAAGAATAGAGCTCATGGGGAATTTAAAATTGGTGATCATGTTTTCCTGAATGTGAAAAGCCAACAAAAGTTCCACGGGGATTGGAACTATTCCAGGTTGCCCGACCATATATTATGGGTCATTTAAGTCCCTAGAAGTTGGACGGTAACATGGCATTTTCTACATCATGTCTATACATAATGTATTCCATGTATCATTGCTTAAGAAATATACATGATGTTAATCATGTTATTTTTTAGAATGTCATTCAAGTGGAGCAAGAAATCACCTTGCAGGTGCATCTGGTGCGCATAATGGACAGGAAGAGAAAGAAGCTCCAAAATCGAGCCATAAGACTTGTAAAAGTCCAATGAACCTTGTACGGTCCTGAGGATGAAACATGAGAGCATGAAGATGCTATGTGGGCATAGTACCTACATATTTTTGAATATTTGGAAATCTTGTTAGTATTTATGTAGAGTAAGATGCATTGAGGATAGTTCATAAATAAGGGGAGGGATTGTAATACCCAAGGTCGATCCCCTGTTGGTGTAATTATTTTAATGATGTTTACTATAGGTTGGTGAGACAAGTGCCAGCTGAGAAGCTTATGTGTTTATTAGGCGAGAGAGCCTAGATGCTAAGGAAAATGAGCCTATTTTTGTATATTTAATCATTAATAAAAATACATCGATGTGTGTGGCCCGACCACGAAGAAAGTTATGGGGGACTAAGATCCCACTAGGAAGGGGAAAGGGAAGGGGATGAGAGGCTAGGTAAAGGGGCTAAGCATGAGGATTTGCAAGGGAATATTATAATATATTCCTTAAAATACTAAGGTTGGGCATAACACACATTTATCCTAAGTTCCTCAAAGGGAGGAACAAACTCCAAGTGGAAAGGAACAATCTCACGGAGAGCCAAGTATCATTCAAGATGCATGCAAATTTATGGGAATCCCATAATTGTGGGGGTTCTCTCATTCCATTCTCACCATTCTTACCATTCTTTCCATCCTTCCCACCTTGCATACGCCTCCACACACTCGGAAGATGGAGTCAACATTTTCACCATTATTGAATCTCTGCCATTGTGAACCTCTATAATTGTCGAGTCATCCCTTGTCTCACCCAATTTTATACTATGGTTACCTGGTTGATTTAATATATTGATAGAATAAGCAGGTTATCCAGCCTATGGTTGAAGAGGTGGGTTGTCGGGGCTCATGGGTTGAAGAAGCGGGGTTGCTAGTCATGTAGACAACTCTCAGTGAGAGAGATTTTTGGGAAGTTATTTCTCCTAGGGGAGTCAGTAGCTTCTGGATCTCACGAGAATTCATGTCTAGCCTGTTATTGAACCCTAGAAGGGAAGTGGAGAAACAGTTGATGGAGTGTGTAACAATGAAGGTGTATATTCGGGTGGGACATGCATGTGGGGAATGAGAGTTTGTGATTGGTGGGTGTAACTAGGTTCCTTGGAGGAATCCTTCTTATTGCATTGTGCATCTTTCCATGCTCTCATCTTATTTCAGTTTCCTTTACACAGGTGGATTTTAGTCCCAGCTTAGGGGTGATCCACTACTAATATCTTGGAGCAGCATGGTCTAAGAATGGGAGGTTAAGTGGAAGGTCTGCACACAGTTATTGGTCTTCTCATACAAATATAAGTACCAATTCTATATTAGTGTATGTTGTTATATTTCATATGTGTTATAATGTTATGAGTATTGCTTGTATATGTTGCGTATTGTAGGCTTACTATTATTTCGCATTAATCTATATTGTAGCAAAATGTTTATGTTTGTTTAAATTTGCATTAGATATATATATGTATACCAGAGCATGATAGTTTCAAGTGGCATGGCTGGCCTAGGTGGTGGGTATGTTACAATATGGTTTTGAAGTTTGGTTTTAGTAGTGGCATGTCCCCAGCTAGGGTGCTCGGGGGATGTTACAGAATATCTACCTAATGGCTTTATGGAGATTCACACATCTTGAGGAGGATGATGATTTTTTCTAAGGTGTTTTGTTAGGTGGACACTTTGGACGTAATGGAATTTTAGTTTGTCATATTTCAAGATAGGTTGGCCCAAGAGAAAATATGTCAAGAAGATGAAGAACATGGCAAAACTGGTGAGTCTTTTGGGATTCTTTTTTAGTTATTTTTCCATTAACTTGTTAGTTGTAGGTCAACAATTTGATCCTCTATTGTTCTAGTTATTAGTCTGTAAATGTAGCTTTCCTGCAATGAAATTGTTTTTTTAATTTAAAGTTACATGCTTTTGGTGTTGTAGCTAGCCATGCATATTTAATTAGCATCATGCTTGTCAGGAGTTTTATTTCCCAGTGTGTTATTTGTGTTTATGTTTGCAATTTAGATTTCTAACACCGTCGATGAGTATTTGATATACATTATGTGGATGCTTTGCATTCTCAAGTGTTATTTGTGAGCCACTAGTGAACATTTTGTATTTTCTTTTAACTTCCATGTGTAATTCATGCCTTAAACATTGGTCCCAAGTTTGTCTACAATTTCTTCTATAGTTGATCATTAACAATTGATCATGATTTGAAATATCAATATATCTAGTGAAATTTATCTAGTTATGAGTAGTATTTTCCTTCAACTTATAATGCAGGCCTCAATGCCAATGGTCAAATTGGTTTGTTAATCAACTCAATCAGTTTAGATGGAAATTGAATGGACAATTGACATTTTCTATGGTTTGTGATCAGTTCTTCATGCAAGGAAGGGGTGGGAAAAACAAGGTAGTTTAGTTGATGGAACCTACGTTTAGTTGATGGAATTTACAATAAAAGATAAATTAATGAGTCAAAGATCTAAAAATCCTTAATTCTTATCCAATCCTTTTTCTAAAACCATGTTCTTGTAGGTTGATTACATACTTAGTGACAACCCATGAGATACAAGCTACATGGTAGGATATGGTCCAAACTATCCTCGCTAAGTTCATTATAGAACTTTCTCCATTGTATCATACAAAGAGGATTCATCATTTAGTATTTGTAGAGGAGGATATGCCACATGGTTCGACCACTAAGGAAATGGTCTGAATGTTTTATTTGGGGCTCTTGTTGGAGGATTTGATCACAATGATAACTTGGCAGATGCAAGAGAGAACTATGAGAAAACATAACTTACAACCTACAACAATGGTCAAGTCATGGGAATTTTAGCTAGACTTCAAGGTGGAAATGTTGGAGACAACCAACTTATCCCATGTATTATTGTATTATAGGGTGAAATTAATTTGGTTTCAATTTGTTTGATCCATGTTGAGTGGTGATTCTTTTAATGAACTTTCTATGAGTAGTCATTGTGCCTAAGCCTAGATCAGGTTCAAGATCTTCTTCTCCAACTACAGTTCTAAAGCCAAAGTTAAATCCAAAGCCATCTCTTGCACCTAAACATAGTTCTCCTCTTCCTACTTTCCCACAGAGTAAGTTCCCAAAAGTTAAATTTTGGCTACCACAATTCAACTTCAATAGGAATGAGCCAAGGAAAAAATATAAAAGCAATTCTAGAAAAAATAATGCAATGTCACATAAGAAAAACAACCTCAATCCTCATGAAAACAAGTAAAAATTCAATAATAGTTTTAATTTTACAGTTAAACTCTACTAAAATTTAAATTATTAGTTTATACAGTTTTTATGTTTTATTGTCCTTGTACCTTAATTTTTGTTGCACTTAGTGGTAGTTTACATAAATAAATAAGTGTTTGTAAATAATTGAGAAAATAACTAAAAATGTTGATCATGTTATAAAAACACTATGATTTTCATGCAATAATGTGGGGTGAAAACTAAAAATGTTGATTGTGCTATGAAAACACTATGATTTTCAAGAAATAATGTGGGGTGAAACTATGCAACTTCTTCTATAATAATTCCTTGGTGATTGTTCAATACAAAAACAATATTGATACTTCTTTATTGTTCACAATCTGCAGAGGATGTTAGGCTAGGTATCTCACAGAGGCTTATGAGTTCTTGGAGTCAGTCAGGAAATAATTATTACAAATATGTTTCATATATCACCAATCGATCTCCACACCAGACATTGGAAACTCTTGACCTCTACGTTTGAATATTATATATGGTCCTTTAGGTCTCTCAAAACCCGATTCCAATAATTTTGTATTCATTTCCTAAGTGGTCAAAGTTACTCCCTCCTAGTCAAAGTATGGATTTTGTGTATATTCATGCTACCCCTCCAACTAAAATTTATCTTATAATTGGGTTCATACTTGTATGTAAAACCTCATTTGAAAATTTGTTGGAACAATTTTGTAACAAATTGTCAATGTGCTTAAACACAATGTTATGTTGAATGTAGAGTTTGATGCAAACTGCATTACAAACTTAGCATCTATATTAATTTTTTTGGGGTGATAATGAATTGAAACAAATTCCAAATGATGCCCTATTGGGGAGAACAATAGGTATTTATGTGTATGTTCTTTCTATGTAGACAATCAACGTTTCAACCTGGGTGTACCTTGACAAAATCAAGAATAATCATGTTTACTAATCACCACAATTAATTTATTTGGGAAGACGATGAACCTAATCAACAAATGATTATAACCAATAATATTCCTTATAAACATTCATGCAAATGATTTGTTAAAATGGTTAAAATTGGGTTCCTTTGTGTAGTGTTTGGAAAAATAGAGGATTATAGGTCTGAAATAGAGGATTACACCCACTTCCTCTAATTCCATGTCTATCTTTGAGAACCCCTGTCATTGAATCAAGAACCCACTTTCGATTTCCTTCATGCTCACTTTCTCTAATTCCATATTTGTTCTTGAGAGACCCCTATTACTAAGTATCATATCTCTAAGAGAGAAGAGAATGAAAATGCCTATTCTTCTACTTAACAATTCAATGCCTCTAACCGTCTACATTTCCCTTCTTTCATAATCACTCTTCCTTAGTTCCTCGATATTATGTTTCTGTACTCACAATAACGTATGTCATGGGATTATTAAATGTGGGAAACTTTATTTCAACTATCATTTCAGTAACAAAACCAATGGCTATGGTGATCTTGTGTTCCAACTTGACGATTGTCATCAACAAGATCATTTTCACAGGTTTTGATATGGAACATGGGCATGCCTGTTTAAGAGGATACTGAAGAGTGTTTCAAACAATTATTATTTTGTCTAATTTGGTATGGCATAAATCGAAGCTACTTAGCAGAAGTTTCTCCTATCGGTAAATAAAAAATTAAGTGTGTTTTGTATGTGGGTAGGTGAGGTACCCCAGTGCGGTAGTAGCGATGTTTTTCTCTATCCTCAGCAACTTGTTTCGATCTATGGCATGTTTTCTGCAACAACTTGTATCAGTCTATGGCAGGTTATCTGTATCATCTTGTTTTGGTATATGGAAGGAGCAGAGCAGGTCCCGATCACTGTTTAAGGCAGGGGAGGTTGGGCATAGGAGGTTCAAACAGGATGTCACCCTACATTGAATGCATGGATAGGACATGAAGTTGTTGTGATGAGGACCGTGGAACGAGGTGAGGAATGGTGGGAATGAAGAGAACGACAACGATAATGATGATAACTTCATGTAATGATGATGGTTTCTATGGAATGGGCTCTCGATGCTGGAGACATCCCATCATTCGGTGTCAGGGAAGCCATTTCATAAAAATATCCCTCACAGCCCTGAGGATATACAATTTCTCAAAATAGTTATAATAGTAAACCAAGAAAAAAAATGAGTAAAGTTATGAGCTAATTAAACGGCGGTGTTTCCTTTTATTCCAAATAAGAAAACTAAAATTCTTTTGAACTTCCAAGTTTCTTGAAAATCCATAATGTAGTGTAGTGTCTTCCCTAAAAGTGTACCTTTCCGAGATAGCGGTAAGAAAGATTCTGATACCAAATTTATAAGCCTAGTTCTAAAAAAATTTAATGAAGCTACATAACCAAAACACATGTTTAAGGTTTTTTTAGGGTAACTATAAAAGAGGCATTTGGGTTGGTGGGTATAAAAAGTGGACCAACCAATGGTGAGGAAACAAGCCTCCAAGGATGAGCGACTAGATAAAAAATTGTATTTGGGTTTGACCAAAGTTTTCCAAACTCTACAATATTGGTAGGGTTAACTACTTAAATTTATGTCTCCAAATTTTGTTTCACAAAATATCTAAGATAGGTTAATGGTAAATCCATCTAGAACAATTTCTAGGATTATAGAACAATTTGTAGAATTATACGTGGACTTTTTTTAGTTCTAATGATTCTACTAGGCTAATGGAGATTACACCTTTAGATTCTTTACAACGGTATCTAAGTTGAGTTCCTTAACTTACTTTAGGATAAATTTATTATGATTGGATAATATAAATATGTTTTTAAAATAAATCTAAACACAAATTAAAGGAGAGTTAGGGTTCAAGTGATTCTTTAAAGATTGCATAAAATCATGAATCCATGACAAATTTAATCTTAGTCTTCTCACAATTAATTTGGTGTAGGTATCTCTAATTGGTTTCCTACAATGTTGGCATAAGGATTTGGGGTGGAATGTAAATGGACACCCCCAAGCCTAATAATTCCATCATTATTTTAGAAGTGGGAATGAAGGCTTGGAAGTAGTGATGTCACTCCTAAAGGAAACAAGGAAGTTTATACCTAAGGTGTACTACAAGGTATTATTAAAATCAATGAGATCCATATTGATATCTATAGATTTAAATATGACAAAGTATGAAAATAATTTTGGGAGGAAATATCTTTTGGGTTATTTTGTGGGTTATGTCTTGGATGAATTTGTAATTAGGAGTCAGGTTATGGAGGTTTGGAAGCCACATGGATGGAAGTGTATCCATACCACCACAACTTGACTAAGGATTTATATATTCTATTTTGAAAGACTCATGTTCTTGAAGTCATCTAGTGGGAGACAACGTAAACACTTATTGAGAAGTCTACTTTAGGAATCAGGAACTTGAGAACTTTGGGACTCCGAGAGATGCAAGGATATAGGATGGTATGTTAAACACTGAAAACAGCGGTGTTGAAGTCTTGAAATCACATTATGTGGTGTCAACCTGGAGTTAGACTGTAACCCATACACCATGATGATGTGGTGTGTCTGGGTAGTTCCATGTGGCATCTTGGGATTGGTCATGAATTAAGCATGGGACCCCCCATTGTCAAGTTTAATCTATGCAATAAGCGTGGATACTATCATCTGTTAGATCTAATGGTGGATTGAGCTCCACCATAGACTCTAAAGTGGAAAGAGACTATGGGACTTCGAGTCTCCGAGGAAGTTTGTAAATATGCACAAGAATCGTCGAAGGGCCAAAGACTCAGTATTCACGAAGTCTCTGTGGTGATATTCCCTGCAACCCCTCTTTCACGAGTGGAAAGAGACTATGGGACTTCGAGTCTCCGAGGAAGTTTGTAAATATGCACAAGAATCGTCGAAGGGCCAAAGACTCATTATTCGCGAAGGCTTTGTGGTGATATTTCCTATAACCCCTCTTTCACAGCCATGACACTAAATAGGTCACGATAGTGCCATGTGGAATGACACGAGAGAAGTGATGCCACATGGTGAAGGGAATGTCCATTGGCCAACGATGACCTGAAAACTTCAGAAAGCCATAACTTTCAAACCAGAACCTGGTCTTGGATAAGGGTATATTCAACGGAAAGATCTCAGTGAGCTCAAGGTGAGGGTGTCCTTATCTGAGGAATCTAGGGAGTTTCATGAAAGTGGAAAATTTATACCCTCATCCCTTAAAATGATACTTAGGGGGTCGGGTGTGTGACATTAGTTAATATGTTTTTCTAATTTGAAGTTCATGAAGTTATGGGTACTACCAGAATCAATCAACATAATTACCTTTTTATTTTTGATATACCCCTATATCTTGAGGGTTTGTGCAGTAATGATGTCAACCAATGCATAATAAGGTATGGTTGGAGCAGTCTCTTGTAGCTTTAGGTCTTGTGATGGTTCCAATTCTTGATCATCTTCCTCTTCACAGTATATTTAGAATAATTTCTTCTCACCACATTTATGCCCCTTACTATACGTGTTGTCATAATTGAAACATAGTCCCTTTACTCTTATTTCATCCATTTGTTGAGGTTTCAACCTCATAGGTTGAGCGAGGTTATATGAGGGAAAATGATGCTCTCTATAATTGTTAGTGGCCACTCTTCTAATAACAATATTTTTACCTTCAAATTTTCTTTCCAAACTGAAAGCATGCTCTAGGGATTTGGGTTTGAAGAGATGCAACTCCTATTGCATGCTCTCCTTTAAAGTTCCCATAAAGAGATCTAACAAATTATCATCTAGAATGTTTTTTACCCTACTACTTTGTTTTTTGAATTGTTGAATGTGCTATGTAATTGGACCTCTTTGTCAAAGATTCATCAATTGACTAAAAACTTTATTGTTCGTAATATCCCCATAATGTGCTATCAATTCATCCATAAAAAAAGACCAATAGAGAATAGAATCATTTTCTCTTCACAAATCCATTGATACCAAACACATTGATCATTTTCTAAATACAAGGTTGCATGAGTTACCTTTTGTAAGGTTTACACTTGGTGTAGATCAAATAATTTCTCCATCTGGAATATCAATGTTATATGATCTTTACCATCAAACTTTATCATATCAATATTGGGAATTTCCTCCACATTTTCATGATTTCCTTGTGTCGTTAGGGAAACTCTCATCTAGGGTATGTAATAAGATGGTTGACATGGAATTCCAATTCTTCCATGTTTTTATCCATCTTTTGTTCCATGGGATTTTATAAAATTTCCATATTTTAATCCATATCTTGTTTAATTACTTCTTTCGCAGGTGATAAATGAACCTTTTTCAACATAGTATCATCCATTTCCTTAAATTGGTTCTCCAATTTGGATAGTTGGTTCTACATTTCTTCGCTTTCTTCATTATTCATGGTTGAGTTCTCTTGAGGTTTACCAGGAGTAGAAATTTTTGCATAACCCCTTTCCATTGGATAAAATAATAATACTCCTCTTTTTTCTCTTTATCACAATTTTTAAATCACCAAAAATATATCTTCCAATAAAAAGTTATTCCAATTGTAATTTACATACCTTTTAAACCCTAATTGGGAGAGTGTCTTGATATCTGACCTTTGTCTTGATGTATCACTAAAATTTCATTCTTTCTAAAACCAAAATTTCATTTTGTAGTACTTTGATGTTTCGACTCTATAATGTCATAGGTTTGACCAAAATTTGATGTGCCAAGTGAAAGTTATGGTAACTATACCAAAACTTGTTGGTTTTTGGCCCTTTCCATAGAGAAAACTTGTACGGAATTTCACACATCCAATTTTTCATATGTGTTTTTGAAATTTATACATGTTTTGTCTTCTTTCCAAAACAACTACTAGCACTCAATTTGGACATTCCTAGCTTCATATATGATAGTTCTACCAATAACACATGTTTGATACTAGTTTTAGGACTAGTCAAAAACCCTTATTTCCACAACCTTTATTTTAAAAAGTATATCATAAAAGAATCCAATATTTTTACCACAAGTAATTTGACATGTCTTTGCAAACTCCTAAAAATTTTGTAGTTCAAAACTTCACAATTTTTTTTTATAGAAAAGTTTCCAAGTAGACTTGTTTGGGACTAATTGCAGGATTAATCAAAAACCTAACTTCCACAAGATATATCTTAGAAATTATAATGACCATAATTACTTCAATATGTCTTCTCAAAAGAAAATTTTCGTCAAAA
>SNQJ01S0242278.1:0-13412 GCA_010110895.2 Picea sitchensis
TAATAATAAATAGTTATTGATTATTCAAGGGACGCATGCTTTCATGGATGGTCACCATATGTTCCCTATATATGGAACACTCATCATTGTAATAATATATCGATTATATCTCATATGAAGAAAAACAACAATTATTTGTATGAAAAGCATGTTCCTCTCCAGAATCTAATGTGTTTGACAAGGAAAATATTTGGCTTAATGTGCCTTGAACTGATGAGCTACATCTTCTAAATGAGAATCCCTCTCCAAATAAATGAAATAATTTTAAATTTCTATGTAAAGTGGAAGGAGAAGATCTTGATATACATTTATCACCTTCATTGATATTAGGTATTTTAGATTTTCAATGTGAAATTTATAGAATATTGTTACCACCATGAAGGAATATTTTGGGATGGTTAGTTTGTTGTGTGAAATTTGGAAATCCTTCCTTAAAATTTTGAATGGATTCACGTGAGTGTGACTTATGTATTTTTATTGTCTGAAATACATTCCCACTTTCTATACAATCTTTATGTGAATTCCCCACGATATTCATTTCTCTTGTTTGTACTTAAACAACATATGTCCTTACTTGAGATATATAATAATCTTTCAGTCCATAAAACCTACTCTAAATAAAATAAGAAGCTATGTGGCCCTGGTAATTGGAGTGTTCTACATAATTATTAGACTCCTTTATCCTCTATTACATGTGGTTAGACTCACAATTGTTATTATCCTATAAAAACATAGTATATGAAGCCAAAGATAATAGTAAGTGGGTATGATTTCTCACTTATATCTCATGTATATGGTCGTCACTAATTTCCTTTTGTATATTTTTCCAAATGAAATCATTTTTTCCTTTCCAACCATACTTATTGTATTTATAATATCAAATCTATTGGTGCTTACACTTGAGGATATTTCCAACCCAAAGGTATTTCTACATTCTTTCTTGNTCACTAATTTCCTTTTGTATATTTTTCCAAATGAAATCATTTTTTCCTTTCCAACCATACTTATTGTATTTATAATATCAAATCTATTGGTGCTTACACTTGAGGATATTTCCAACCCAAAGGTATTTCTACATTCTTTCTTGCCTTATTTATAGTTTATTTCTTGCCTCCATAAAATTTCACTTTCTTACTATATGAGTCATCTTGTATATTTGTGTTTTCCCCAATTTGAGTGTTATGTTTATTTCTTTCATATTTTTCTACGAACATTATGTATTTTCTTTTTCTATCTCACTAGTACACCTTCCACCACTTCAAACACATAAATTTCCACTAGATATACCACCACATTGAAAAGTGGTCTTGTTGAGGTTCTTCTTCTTTCAACCTTAGTTATGATCTGATACCATGTTGAAATTTCCCTTTAACCTAGCACCCGATAGTTAATTCCAAGCAAAATACATTTATTGAATTAAATCATAGCTAGTTTACTCAATGAAACATGTAGTGGAAGAATAAAAAAGGAATCCAAATCAAGCACATAAGAATGCCAAGATTTTTTGGTAAACCCCTAGAAAAACTACGGAAGGAAAACCAATCCAATGATGTTTTTAATAAGCTCAAATCAAGGCTCCCATAACAAGGAAAATGGCCCACTAAGATAATTATACCTTGCAGACAAACCTAGAAACTCTTGTTCTTCTATGCGACCTTGTGCCAACATGTTTTCCAATGCATATGCGAATTTCCCTTCTATCACCCGCGGACATCCACAACTTTACTTTCTATGACCCACAGATATCTTCGGTTGTGTAAACTATCACCCACGGATATGTAAAAAAAGCTCGTACACCAAGCTCTCTATGACTCTCCTCTTCCCTCTGGTCTTTATCCTTTGAAACCCACCTGCGGCTTCTTTTGCTCTCTCCCCTCCTTGACCTATATGACCTCTAGATGAAATTCCTTCTCCACCTATAAAAATATTGAATCACAATCCTTTGTGATCTAACCCTCTCATCAATACTTGGATGAACTCTCTTCACCCAACCAGTGAGATCTCCTCACTCTAGTGTAAGGAAAAGTCCTTCTTTGCTTCTACACTCCTCATACTAGAAAAAGTCCTTCTTTTCTATCTTCAACCTTGGTCTCTCACCAAAGTCTCTCATAAGTTTATCTCACACAAGCCCCTACCTTGGTCTCTCACCAAGTCTCTCAACCACGACCTCTCGTCAACAATTCTGATCATGTCGACTCCCTCAACAGGAGTGTCTTCCTCCTTCTCCTATCCTTACTTTTATAATCATGAGTTACAACCTATTTCTAATCTTTAAATTGATCTACGATTGATATTACTTCTCACACACACTTAAGATTTAGATTACATGTTGCATGCTAATCATGTCCTTAAATAACTCAATTCACTAATAAATACAATTTTACTTTAATTAATTCCTCCTAACTAAAGTAAACTCAAGACTAAAATATTTTTGACTACTTCCACATGAAAAACACATGCCTATGTGGAAGTACCTATTCGATGCTACCAAAACATCAACACTCCCTCTTAGCGAGGAAGGTACTTCTCTCGCCTGGATTTTGCTCTATGTTCACTACCATATCTGCTACCATGCCTGCTCTCCAATACACCTGATTGGATGCTCCCTCTGACACAGAATATATCCCTACCATGATGGTCTGACCTATCTATGAATACTCACTGCCTCTGAACATGCTCCTAGAAATCTACTGCTCCTAAGAATTTTGCATGGCCATCTCGTACCATGACTCCTTCTTGACTGAATTGGAAGGCTTTTCCTTCCCACCTGAATCTAAATGTTGACTCCCTCTAAGTTTCTCAACCTTCAGAGCTACCCTCTCCATATTCTCTGTCATTATGATGCTACCAATTTCTCTCATAGGATGGCCCTTTAGCCTATACAAGTTTCTCTCTCTAAATTCAAAGATAGTTGCTTTGTCTGAGCTAGATCGTCTGGGCATGATAAGCACCTTTCCATTCTTGAACACTATGTCAAATCCCTTCTTCTCAATCATTGAGACTGAGATCACACTCCTCTTGAGTTATGGAACCCATATCACATCCTGCACTCTCAATGTACCTCCTGACTCCATCTGGAATGGAACTATTACAAATCCCTTTACTGCATGATTGATCCCCGTGCCAAATTCCACATGCATCTTGGAGTGAGACTCTGTGAAGCTCTCGAACACCTCTCATTCTCCTGTTATGTGAAATGTGGATCCATTATCTATCAAGCATGCATCAACTGATAGCATGCCCACTAAAGTCTAGGAAACAAGTAAGAACTTTGTATGTTCAAACTTCTTGCAAAACCCGTACACTTGAGCCTTTGTCGATGCAACTACTTATGATTGTGTTTCGTTTCTCCCCTTATTCCTATGCAAACATTTCCCTACACAATTTCCAAACTTGTGACATGTAAAGCACTTGACTTTGTTCATGTCCTTCTTCTTCTTTCCATATTGAGAGGTCAACTCTCCACTGGAAATCTTCTTGAACTTTCCCTTCCTTGCCTGACTGGAAAGAGAAAAGTTATCATCATGGATTCTCTTCAAACCATCCATGGACTCTAACCAAGTCTCATCCTCAATACAATCAATCCATAGTCTATAAAACCCTATAATTGTCTCTTGTGCACAGATCCCCTGCACAAAAGGTTCCCAATACCTCGGAAGACCTCTCAACACTACATTCACCAACTCATCATCATGTACTGTCTTGCTAATCGATGTAATATGATCTCAAATCTGTGTAATATTCATAAGCTAATTCACAATTGTTTCCTCACTAGACATACTAACAACTTGAATATGGTGCTTCAAATGTAGCAACCCGCATGTATCCTTGTTTTGTTATAGACTCACCAAAGAAACATACATTTCCTTGGAATATTTCCTCTCAAAAATGTGTGAAATCAAGTGATCCTTTACCGATTCTAGCAACACCTAGTTGGCCTTCACTTCCTTCTTCTTGTGAACTACCAATTCCTGTGGATCCGTAGGATCTGCAACCACGACCTGAACATACTCTTTGAGGTCATTCTCCTCTAACAAGAGAAGAATCATTTCCTTATAAGATTGGAATTTTGTTGCCCCTTCTAACCTGTCCTCAATATTCAATGTGTTCATCATCTTCAAGATCTAATCTGATAACCATCTGTTGGAACTACCTTGTCCTTCTTTGACCTGTAGATATCTGATACTTGTGCTTAAGTGACCCGTGGATGTCCATGACTATCTACTCTGTGACTCATGGATGCCTCTGTATACCTGCAAAAAAACACCTATTCTTCCTAGTATTGTTGTTGAAAATCTTTCCTTTGATTTCCTCTGTTGGTTATTTGCCTGATCTTTGGAGACTAGGCTCTTTCTTTCCTTCAAAGCCTCGTATCTGATACTATGTTGAGGTTCTCCTTATTTCAACCCTAGGTATGACCTGATACCATGTTGAAATTTCCCTTTAACCTAGCACCTGGTAGTTAATTCCAAGAAAAATACATTTATTGAATTAAAGCATAGCTAGGTTACTCAATGAAACATGTAGCGGAAGCATAAACAAGGAAACCAAATCAAGCACATAAGAACGAAAATGTTTTAGAGTAAACCCCTAGAAAAACCCGGGAGGGAAAACCATTCCAATGATGTTTGTATTAAGGTCAAATCAAGGCTCTGGTAATAGGGAAAATGGCCAAATAAGATAATTATACATTGTAGACAAACTTGGAAACTCGTGTGCTTCTATATGACCATGTTCCATCACATTTTCCAATGCATCCACAACTTTCCCTTCTCTGACCCACGGACATCCGTAACTTTCCCTTCTATGACAAGAAGATATTTGTGATTGTGTAAACTATGACCCGCAGATATGTATGGGCATGTACAACAAGCTCAGTACAACTCTTCTCTTCCCTATGATCTATGTTATTTGAAACCCACATGCGATTGCTTCTGCTCTCTCTCCTCCTTGACGTGTATGACCTCTAGATCAAATTCCTTCTCCACCTATCAAGATATTGAATCAAGATTATGTGTGATCCAACCCTACTGTCAATACTTGGATGAAATTTCTTCACCTAACCAATTAGATATCCTCACTCTAGTGTAAACAAAAGTCCTTTTTTTCTCCTACACTCCTCATACTAGAAAAAGTCATTTTCTATCCTGAACCTTGGTCTCTCACCAAAGTCTCTCACAAGTGTATCTCACACAAGTCCCTACCTTGGTCTCTCACAAAGTCTATTGACCTTCACCTCTCATCAACAGTCTCGACCATGTCGACTCCCTTAACACGAGTGTCTTCCTCCTTCTCCTAACCTTACTTTTATATTCATGACTTATAAGCTATTTCTAATTTTCAAAGTGATCTATGGTTGAGATTACTTCTCAGACCCACTTAAGATTTAGATTACATGTTGCATGCTAAGCATGTCCTTAAACAACTCAATTCACTAATAAATGTATTTTTACTTCAATTAATTCCTTCTAACTAAAGTAAACTTAAGACTAGAATATTTTCGACTACTTCCACATGCAAAACACATGCCTATGTGGAAGTACCTATCCGATGCTACCAAAACATCAACAGGTCTTACCACTTGTATTGTTTATCTTTATACTAGTTGAATCTATTCCATTTCCATTATGTATATCTAACACTCCTTTATCCTCAGAGACTACCCCACATTTATAGTCACTAATAACATCAACAATTTCATTAATATATATACTAATTAACCCACTTTGATATCCAATTGGTGGATTTTTAATTTCCCTGGATTGTTCTAAGGGTGCTTGGCCATCATTAGTGCTTAACATATCATTACGATGCATAACTAGATTACAACTAGAAATAGATGCATGGATACTACTAGTCATAATGCTTCAATCGATTCAATTGTGTGATTATTATTTTTATCACCATTCTCAAGTAGTTGATAAATAGGTCCCTCAATCAAACCATTTGAGGTGATATTTTGTGTTGAAGATAAAGCATCATCTAAAGTATCCTACCTATTATAGTTATTCCTTTTTATTTCAAATTTCTAGATCCATTGTTTTCTTTGGGTAGTAAGGCATAATTTTGGTTAAACAAGAGACTAATACATCAACAATGAGTGTTTGTAGTTTCACCTTTTGGTGTGGTGTGGACCTCTATAACATTAGCATCCTTAATGATATATCTAAAGGTTTTTGTCTCTCGAGAATTTACATCATTTTAGTTTCTAAAATTCTTCTTAGAAGTGTCAAACATCATTTCATCTTGCAAGGACTCACAAATAGTGTTAATCCCTTATTGACAAGATCCAAGTTCAAACTATTTTACCTGATATTAATGAAGAAAGGAAAATCATACTAAAACTAAAAATAATCATTGAAATTGGGATTAAGCAGTTGTGAAATTGAGCAATTACTGAGCACCTCATCAAGTGGAAGAACCTACCAGTAGAAGAGGCAACATGGGAAGATGAATTCTTCATGTAGAAACATATGTAACTAATCAAGTTTTGAGGGTGACACTTGTTTTAATGGGAGGGTCATGTCAATCCATAAACAATTCCCCATGTTAAGCCCTAGATATCGAGTTATTAAATTTCTATTGTTATATTAGTGTTGTCGGTTAGACCCTTTAATTATAATTGTACCCTTTGTCTCCAATATATACCAAGGAGACATATTCTTAGAATTATCTCATCTTGTCCATTTTTTATATTGTAAAAGGAGGTTTCCTCCTCAAAGAGGATTATATTTCATTATCATGTCTATTTCTCAAGGTGCAAAGTTACTTCTCCCTCTAATTTCAAGTTATTTTGGCGTTTGTTGCCTAACAAATAGATATCTGTCCACTACCATGGATCATAGCCTCTGAATTGGCATTAGATGGAATAGATTTTTGTGCATACTCTTTAGGAGGAAGTGTTGAAGTATCACTGACAATGTTTTTCAAATTGTGTTTACCCTTTTCTCTCTTCTTTTTATTGGATGGACTCCTTAAATCATTGATTTCAAGGAATCTGCATATTTCTTGACTAAACTACTTGCATTTGAATTATATTCTTTTCAAAGAGCTTGAGGATATTTCTTGTGTTGAATTAAAAGCTTGAGAATTCAAAATGCCACCATGCCTAGTTTTTTTCAAGTTAGCACTAAGCAAGCCCTTTTCCTTGGCACATTCTAGAGTCTTAGGCCTAGATAGAGGGTTCACTGTTGTGAATTTTAGTAAACAATCCTAGTGTAAGTGTCGAGTTCAATTTTCCTCTTTTCCTTTTTTCCTATGTATTCTTGTCAATGAATTTGGATCTAAGGTCTCTCTCATTGAAGATTGGAAGCACCAACGTCTGTAACCTTTTCAATGTTCCATCCAAAATAATCACAAGAAGAAAATATCACAGATACCTTTTGTGTATATTCTCTAAAATGTTTTCAACGCTCGTCCTCGCTGCAAACAACTACTGAAATTGAGTGATATATGGAATGAATATGCCTGAGATTGTTGATTCAAATTATTGTGTACATTCTAATACTTTGGTTAGGACATTTCTCTCTACTATGTGTGGGTGTATGAAATTTTTGTTTTCTAACTATGATTTTCACTATTAAAGTGATAGATATAATAGTTGCAGATTGGTTTATAACAACCAAATTATCTTTATTATAAGACAATCTAAACTTAAACACGTGTGTGTGCCTCTTCCCAAAATGATTCATCTATTCAACATAAATCATCTTTTCATGAGAAAACTAATTGGATATATGAAAAAAAATATCAAAATAAATGCATCATTTGATATCAATTTTGAAGAGAATTATAAGTGTAACTAGATTATAGTAGAACCATTGCATGCTTATGTACATATAACATTTTATTTTGATCTCCATTCATTTGGGAGTTATTTGGAAAATATTGAGATTATAATAGAACCACAAAAGAAATTGATCTCTTATAGATCAAGTTGTGACTATGATGGTCATGCAATGAAATACAAGGGTTTGTATCACTCATTTGTCTTAGTAGCGATGTTATAGTTTTTAATATTTTATTCTTTGGTCAATAACTTCATTCATTTTTTAAAAATATGTGTAAGAGTACATTTGGAATAATTCCATGTAGGACATGGATGAAGCACAATTGAAAATAGTAAAAATCAAAGTTTCTAATTTTTGTGTGTGTCACCTGCATTAGTTATAATTAAGTTACACGGACTTATATTCATGCAATCTTCATGCAAAGATATTCACTTGTGAAATTTGATTGAAAAATTGTTTGCAACTTTACTGGATTTACTAGCATCATGTCACAAAAATTAGAAGAATAGCCATGTGTTTTTTTAGAGCTTATTATGGAAATATTAAGCTATAACCATATCATACCTTACTTCCATTGGTAGGCTTTGCAAACTTGTACTCTCCTTACTGAGAAAGGATTTTTCTAACAAACCTATGTACGAGGGATTAATATTCAAAAAAATCATTTGGAAAGCTTGAAAAACCTATTAACATCCTTGAAAGCTTCTATAAGACTTTTCTAACAAAATTGTGTTTGAAAGTGTGTAGCAAACTAAATGAGTTTTCCAATGATCATACAAAAATAAAACTCACATGCTTTTCTTTAAAGAGTTTTTTTTTTAAATTTAAATAAAATAAAAAACTACTTATAATGTTGTATAATGTTGAATGAAGAAATCATACTATTTATCTTTTTATAATCCATTTTGATTTCACCTAGATTAGAATTCACCCTATACGAATGAAAAAATCATACTATTTATCTTTTCATAATCCATTTTGATTTCACCTACATTAGAATTCACCTTAGAATTCACCTTATATGGATGAAATTTTTAATATAATAATCCATTTTGATTTCACGTAGATTAAAATTGACCCTATATGGATGAAATTTTTAATACAATAATCCATTTCACCTAGATTAGAATTCACCTTATATGGATGAAATTTTTAATACAAGGACCTTATAGATTATGCTTCACCATGTTGTGGACCAATTGTAAATTATTGTATATTTGTCACACATAAATGAACTATGATTAAATCTAGGTAGACTTAGCTAGCTAATAAGTATAGCTAATTGTAACCAGGGAAATAGAGGAAGAAATTGAATCTATATATATTATATTTTTTATTACTGGAAAATGTTTTGTAATTAAATGAAAATATAATTTGTTTTATAAATTATATTGTTGTAAATTAATGTAAATGATATATGTTCATAATTGGTTATACTATTTCAATTATTTTAGTTTTGGTTTCTATTTAAATTAATGTAAATGATATATATTATATGATAATTAGTTATACTATTTCAATTATTTTAATTTTGGTTTTTATCTCACATTGAATCTATATATATTATTTTTTTTATTACTAGAAAATGTTTTGTAATTAAATGAAAATATAATTTGTTTTATAAATTATATCGTTGTAAATTAATGTAAATGATATATGTTCTATGATAATTGGTTATACTATTTCAATTATTTTAGTTTTGGTTTCTATTTAAATTAATGTAAATGATATATATTATATGATAATTAGTTATACTATTTCAATTATTTTAGTTTTGGTTTCTATCTCACAATGTGAGGAGACTCTTTCCAAAACTCTTCACTCATTATTGTTATTTAAATATATTTGAAGAATTAACATTTCTATCAAAATTAACATATTGTATTTGTGTGAGGCGAAAGCATATGTAAAACATTAAAGGAAAAGGTATCATGGAAAAACAACTAAAATATAACAACATTGATGTTGAATATGTTGTACAAATGGTACCATAATGTGATATTACAAATATTGAATTGGAGAGTGCATTCAATTTTATTTCAATAATGTGCATTTCTAAAATATAATTCTAGTTACATTTTTTTAACATTTATATAAACTTTTTTATTTTTGATAAAATGAAAGTGTTAAATTAATATAATAATGTTATTTTTATGATTAAACAAATTCACTCACTTTCTATGAATCTAGAGTCAAATTGAGTCCTCTAGATGACAACGTCAATATTAACGTCAATATTCTTAAGGTAATAAATGACATCCCCTTCCATATGAATATAAACAACGTGTATTTATAGGTTTAAAAGAGAAGGAAGTTTCATACAATGGCCTTTGAAATATTTAGAAATTATTTAAATGATTTTCATGTAGTTGTCTAATTGTACATTGCGTCCCTTAATGTTGTTGAAAGTGTGGAGGCAACTTTTATCATGTACTAGTGGAATTGTAAACTCTCATTGTAAACTCTCATTGTACTTGACTTTCATGTGTGTCTCATTGTACTTGACTTTCATTGTAAACTCTCATTGTACTTGACTTTCATGTGTGTATTTTTTTTTATTATTATTATTATTATTTAATGTGAGTGTACATGTTTAAAATTAAAAATATTTGTGATTCATATGTGTGACATTTGGTTGACTTTATGTATAGTATTTTTTAATGCAAATTTACATATATACTTTAATCTCCTTCTAATTCACATGATTCGGGTGTATGTCATTTTTATTCATAGTTTAAGTATATAATTTTATATAATTGTTTCAATGATATTGGAATAACATTAATATCATACAATGACATTATACAAATTTATGGTGTTTAATAAATTATTTACATGATATAAATTTATATTGAATAATAATGAATATCTCAACTAATAAACCATAAATAACTATGATTAAACTATTAAATTATCAATAAATATAATGATTATGAAACTACTAAACTAATGATAAAACATATAACATAATGATTATATATACTAAAAGGAGTAGGATTAAACTATTCATTTAGTGTTTTATAACCAGAGGAAATATACTACAAATAGATGGCAATTAATGACTCGTTAAACTAGTAAATATACTTCAAATTAACAAATTAATGACTAATTAAACTAGTAAATATAATACAAACTAGAAAATTAAATCAACAAATAAATGACTAAGCAAAATACTACTAAACTTTAGTCATATTATAAAGAATTACAAATATAACAATATTGTTCATTTTCCTATAAAAACAATTTACATACATGATTTTTTTTTAATTCATAAATCAACAAATTTGTTCTAGTGAAGATCTACAACTCTATTACACCCCTCTCTATAGTCGCAAATCTCAACACACAATCAATCAAACTACTTTATAAGCTATTATCAATGGATTGTCAATCCTTCAATGCAATCTACATTGTATCTCCATCTTAAGAGTGACATTCCTCCTTATAAAAATGGCACCCTATGAGGAGATGTTAAATAGTTCAACTATAATTTTTACACAACAAACACATGCTCAGGCCTTGTCATGCCTCCTCCAAGAGGACCTCCCGAGTGAGTACATTTTTTCTAAATATATTCCAAAGAAATATTCTTTCCTTGAGAGGAGATTTAATTCTCCAAAACCTTACTCCACCACCATTTTGGTTCAACTTAATCTCCTTATAGAAACATGGCTATATAACCCATTATGGTTGTGTATTTACCTCTCACTAGAGATTTTTATTATACTAATGCATATTGTTCCATATTTATCTCGATAGAACATGATGCCAATTTCTTGGTATGCATTTCCCATTTTTCCACTATATCTCTCTCCAACCATAAATCACCTGTTAACTTCCACCCTTCATTCCATAGAGATGATTTATTTGGATCTTGAGCATCTACTACCTATTTAAATTGTTTCTTCTGAAGAGAGTCAATAAGACCATCAAATAAAACATGTGTTCCTACATACCTAGTCCATGGTTCATTCACCACCCTAACTTTGTTTCCATTCCCAACTCTCTGTGCCAACCAATTTCCTATGATAAGAAAGGAAAGTACCATGAATTTCCAAATAATAGATGCATTGAGAATTTTCAATGGGATCCTTATCGACTCCTTTATAAAAATTGTATCCATGTATTTCTAAACCATAACCTCTTTCCAAAGACCACTCAACAAAATTAATCCTCCATAAACTTTTAGCAGAAAAAGATTTAGCAAAATGGATAACGTTTTCCAATCCTTGTACTCCTCAATACTTAATCTTAGTTAGCCTCGCCCATTTAATTAAGGGTATTGCCTCCTTCTCCTTCTTTCCTATTTATATGCATTTAAAACACTTCTTTCTAACTTTTTTAAGGATGCATTTGAGGATTTACACCAAGTAATACCAATACAAATGGGTTTCTTTTAGTATTTGACTTCACAAGAGTTAATCTCCCTCTTACAGATAACCACCTAGTATTTTAAGATGTAATTCTTCTTTCAACTTTTTGTATAGCCACAACCAATCTTTGAACCCATATTCATTTGTTTTTAACTGAAAGACCAAATAATTCAACCCCTTGTTAAAATTAATGACCTTAAAAGGAATAAGAATGGAGATTTTCCTAAGTTGTGAACTCATTATCCTATTAAAAATCTTAAAGTTTTTTGCACATTAATCTCCATACTAGTAGTTATTCCATAAATCTCCATATCCCTTTGAAAAACTTGTGTATCTCTTGTTGAACCATCACTAAATAGAAATACATCATCCAAAAATAGAAGGTGATTTAGAATCAAATTCTAGCCCATATTGATTTCTTTTAACCCATCATTAACTCATTCATGGGTCAATCATATATTAATACCTCCTACTACTAGAAAAGATAGATCAAGTGACGAAGGACACCCTTGTATCAAATCTTGTGAAGAAATGAAGAAATTAGTTGTGGATTGATTAATAAGGAAAGATAATGACATGGAAGATAGGTGTCCTTATACCTAATTAACAAAATAAACTTAAACCCTACTTGTAGTACCATCGATTCCAAGTATGATCAATCAATCTCATCATATTCTTAAAAAATATTAATGTTTCTAAATGTTGGTAGGGGTGGAGGGATTTATTAGAGAATACTAATAAATATCACCTTCATAACCTTCATGGAGTGCATTCATTCATAACCTATGCTAATGGAATCACGTATCTAACTATCATTATAGGAATCCAAATTGCTTCTTTGAGATAGAAGGAGACGATAAAGGCATGATTCTTCTGGTGATGACCTTAGAATTGTTTTTGTAAATAGTATTACACATAGATATATGATGAAAATCATCAAATGAATGAGTTGAATCTTTATTGTGTTTCATTGATAGAAAGGTGGAGTTGAAAACTCTTAGAATATGCCCAAATCTCCTTGATTCCTCAAGGATAAATATAAAACCTTTCTCCAGTAGGCCATAGAATCCTGTGTAAAATTATATCAGCCACTCGTTGGGACCTATACTTTTGTCTTTTTAGAAAGATGTAACTATTATTTTTAATTCCTCATTTGGATACTTATTCCATCAATTCAATATTCTTATCTTTACTTACCATCAATTCAATATTCTTATCTTTCACTTACAAATATTTTAATGAAGGAAGA
>SNQJ01S0242280.1:0-13411 GCA_010110895.2 Picea sitchensis
GATGGAATGTAATTTACTAAGGGAGGATAATATGGGGCACCTAGGGAGGTACTCAAGGGGGATAATGAATGTATTGTTGTGATAATCATGGAATAGACCTACTTGGTAGTTATTGGGTGATAAATAGGCCTTCTTGGTAGTTATAAGGAATAATAAATTATGAGGGGTATTTGGCATAGACACCAAGGAATGCTCATAAGAAAGTATATATGCACATGAGGATCATTATATTGAGATGTGTTGGATGTTCAGTATTGTATTGTAGCAAGCATGGTTTGTGAATTAATTCCTTTCATAAAGAGTATTTGATGATGCAACCCTACCTAACAAATCTTCTCTATATTATTATGGTGTTTATTATGTTGATGCATTTTATCATTATGAATAAGGGTTATTTTTTATCCTTTATTTACTAGGTTTACTACAACCCAAAATCTTTCCTGGATTAGAACTACCTTTATCTAATATTGTGAAAAAATTTGCAACTTATTTATTTCATTTTTGTTTATGTTACTTTCTTCCCTTTCGTTGGGATTTCTTTGGTCATTTTGTTCTAAGGTCTCTAAATGGATGATCAATCTCCAGCTCATCCAACTCTTAATTTTATTATTCTTCTTTGTTCTTAATCTATTCATGGCTCTCAAGGTCATATTGGTTCTTACCTATATGTGTGCTCAAACATTACTTTTTGGTTGGCATGGAAACATAAGAATCAGTATAGTGGGGATTAAAGTGTGATGCAACTCTTTACTAGTCCAATCATAGTACAAGCAACAAACTAAGGTCTGGCCATCACAAAACACAAAACATTTTTCAATGTTCATAAGGAGTTGTGTCATTGATCGTAGAACATTGTGCATTGGGATATGAGTAGGAAATTAAAATCACATGATTGTTTCCTAAATATGAACATTTTTTAGAGATGTGTTATCTTGAAGGACCCAAAAAGATGACTACAAGAAGGTTTATACGTACTTTGATCCGGATTTTTTTAGAATGAAACTAAGGAAGATATATAACAATGAAATATATAGAGCTATTGCAATAAACATAGAGATACAGTAATGCACAATTTTTATTAATGAGAGAATGTACAGAAACTATAAAATTACAGAGTGAATGACTCACTAGAATGGTGGCAGCTTATCTCTGAGAAGAGATGTGATGGATATGCTCATTCACAAGAAGATGATAGGCACACTGGCATATCTGTGTCCCAGCTCACCAACCTCATAATCACACAGGCTCTCTGGCCTCAAAACATATATATATATATGTATATATATAACTCATCTTGGTGCACATTCCAGTTCATTCATGTGCACTTACCCTAGTGCGCGCCACACTGTAGAATATGTGCACTTACCCAGGTGTGTGCAACACTATGAAATGTGTGCACCCTCTCTTTGATAAAAATTCTACGTGCACAACTCAGGTGCACGCAACATCGAAACTTAGTGCCAACAGCGCACCATTTTATATGTACATTTACAAAGGGTCTGGATCAGGGAAATTGCACTCCTTGATCTCCACACTAGGATACCATCATATTTACAACATTTACATAATATGATTTAATACATGTCAAGGGTCAAAAATAGGGTATTATACAAATCAAAAATTGTGAGTAGAATTATGTCGATATATGGTTCACTTGGATGAATCTCATAAAAAGGATAGAAAATACCTACTAGTATCTTGATAGAGTTTTGTTATTAGAGTAAAACTTGTTCCACTTTGACTTTGATGGGGTTCATCCAGTGCATCTTCACAATACAACCACCCTTTATAATCACCAGTATTTATGGTTTTCAATTGCCTAGGGAGCTCAAAGATGTGTTTGCAAAGAACTTGTTTCACACCTCAAAACCCAAGTTGCAAATTTTTCATCCAAATTGTTTGGAACCTAAACCCCTAGTCATGTGGGGAGTCTGGATAGATAGTCTTGTGAGAAGTTTGTGTTTCCAAAATTGTTTCCTTTCTAAGATTCATCATGAATGCAAAAAAGTAATCTATGATGAACTAGAGAAATTCATGGAAGGCCTATAATGGCTCCCCTACAATGAAGAAAATAAATATTGTACAATGAATTTGTGCCATCTTATTTGGATGGATGAGATCCTCCAAGCTAGAGGCACTCAACTATGACTGGCTCAAAACAAGTTATAAACCCACCAAAGTTGTTATAAACCAAACTCCACAAATAGTGTAAGAATAACAAGAAGAAGTAAATCCATGTCTTGATAATGATATAGAGTCAATGAATAATAATCCACTTCGAGGGGGAAACCTCCTTTTACAATATATTTCAATGCACAAGACAAGATGCCTATACAAATGAATTTCCTTTATTACAAATAGGAGATACGGTGAGCATTATGTAACCTACCACTAAGCCAACTTAACCATAACTAAAAAATTAATAATAAATGGGTGTTAGGGCCTTAACATAGCCCTCTCTTTTAAAAGGGTGTTGCCCTCAAAGCTTGTAATTGAGGGTGTTTCTTCATGCACTGCTCATTTTCCCATGTAACTTATTATGGATGGATATTCTTCCACTTTATTAGGTACTTCATGATGGTTATATTCCAAAGAGATATAGAACGTTGATCTATAACTTTTTATGGTTCAAGAATCAATTTCCCTTCTTCATCTATTTCTAGAAGTTTTTTATGCACTGGCATAGTTTGTCCCAAAACCTTTTTTAGGAAAGATATATGAAAAACATTATGAATGTAATAAGAAAGAAAATCTAACTCATACACCATTTGTCTAGTCTTGTGAATAATCTTGTAGGGTCCATAAAATATTTTGGAGCTAATTTATAATTCTTCCTTTGTTTGAGACTAGATTGCTTATAACGTTGCAGTCTCAAAAATACCCAATCACCCTCCTCAAATTGTCTTTCACTTTGATGTTGTTCTTCTTGTAGCTTCATCATGTTTGGGCCATTTGAATATTTTCCTTGAGAATTGTCAAAGTTTCTTTGGCCTTCTCCATATATGGATCTATTTCCTATACTTTGGATTGTGGTCATTGGTCCTACAAAAACTATGAGATTCTAGGAGTCGGATATCCATAAAGGGATTCAATCGAGGACATATTGGTAGATATGTGATAGGTGGTATTATACCACCATTCTGCTAGAGGAAGCCACTTCACCCATTGAGATTTTTTTTTCTGAAGAATAGCAACATAGATAACCCTCTAAAAATTTGTTAACTATTTATGCTTGTCCATTTATTTGTGTATGATATGTTGAACTCATCTCTAGTGTTGTTCCACTCATCTTCCATAATTCTTTCTAAAAATATTCCTGTGAATTTTGGATATCTGTCACTAACTATTACTTTAGGAAATCCATGAATTCTATGAATTTCCTTCATGAACACTTATACCACTTGACTTGTCATATATGTACTTTGAATTCCAAAATATGGTGCATGTTTTGTAAGTCTATCCACAACCACAAAAATGTGCATATTTTTTTAGTATGTCCACAACCCCAAAAATGGCATCCTTACCTTCTGATTTTAGTAAACCTATAATGAAATCCATTGATATATCTTTCCATATTTGATTAGGTATGTGCAAAGGCTGAACTAATCATGTAGATTTTATTGTCTCTCCTTTATTTAGTTGGAAAACCTGACATTCTCTTACAATTTTTTTAATATCTTTCTTCATTCCTTCCCAAAAAAAAAAATTGTTTTTATCCTTTGATATGTTTTAAGGATCCCTGAATGTCCTACCATGGGAGATTCATGAGACTCTCTTAATATGTGTTTCTTCAAATTTGATTGAGGGCATAAAAATATTTTACCCTTGTACCAAAGGATATCTCTCTTCCACTCCCAAAGTTACATAGATTTCATCCCTTCCTTTATACATTGTATTTTTTGTCTAGTACTATTTTAATTTTTTCATTCATGGTGAGCTTCTTCCAACCACGCAAGAACAGCAAATGAAATGGAAAATAAATTTGAGGCTTCTTCTATTCTAGAAAGGGTATCTATTACCACATTTTCCTTCCCCTTTTTGTAGATTATTTCAATATCAAACCCTTGCATTTTTTCTACCCATTTTTGTTTCTCTTTTGATGACAATATTTTCTCCAAAAAGAATGTTGGAATACTGAGAGGGGGGGATGAATAAGCATGAGCACTTTTACCATTTTTAACCACAATATATAAAATTCAACTTAATCAGCAGTATATCATCAATATATCATGAGCATATAAACATAAGAGAATCACATCAAATACATGGTACACCAGAATTTACGTGGAAACCCAAATGGGAGAAAACCACAAAATGTTTTCTTATATATCAAAGAATACATTCATTGGAAGCACCAACTTCCCAATTCTCCAGCTACAATTGGAAGGAGGCTACTCCCCCCATTTATAGGCTCCAACCTGAAGGAAGCTTCAACTCCCTGAATTCTCTGGCTCCAACCAAAAGGAGGCTACAACCCCTTTATTCTCATGATCCAACCTGAAGGAAGTTCCAACTCCTTGAATTCTCTGGCTCCAACTAGAAGGAGGCTACAGCCCCCTAATTCTCAGGCTCCAACCTGAAGGAAGTTCCAACTCCCTGAGTTCTCCAACACCAATCGGAAGGAGGCTACAACCCCATTTCCTTGCCTCGTCCTACTGCCCTAAAATATAAGTGTAGACTAAATTGTCATTACCAAAATCATTGTCATTGTCACTGCCACTGTCACATAAACTTGTGACTTGTCAACCTGTCACTATCAACCTGTCATTGTATCCAACCCGTCACTGTATCCAACATGTCACATCATCCTATCACTGATCAACCTGTCCAACCTGTCACTGTCAGTGATACTTAATCAAATCCTCTCGCGTGGATCATATACCAAGGACACCTCTCAACTAGATGTCCAACATCACCAACACATGCCTCTATCAAGCATGTACCAAGATCACAAACATAACATCACAAGATATGTGTCTCACCCATGTACCAAAGCATGTATTAAACCATCAACATGTACCATACCAAGAACCAATCATGTACCACAACCATGTGCCAACACCATATCATGCATCAACTATGTATGTCACCACGCATCAATGTCACCAAGTAATGTATCATACATATAATAAAAATGTATCTCAAACTGTGTGCCCAAATATCCAAGATGATCCTCAAACCATGTGCCTCAACCATATACCATATCACTCATTATATGTCTCAATCATTCCATACAGCATGTGCCATAAGATATCATCAATGAAGTGCCTCAATAAAGTATTGAACAACCAATATCATATACCAAGTATATGCCTCAACAATGCACCTAATATGTGCCTCAAGCATGTGCCAATGCCTCAACTATATACCAAAGACTTGCCTCAAGCATGCACCATAACATCATCAACATGTTGTAAGAAAAATGGGTGTGCTTGTTTCACCATAGACAATATAGCAATATTGTCACCCAACCATAGGCACAAAGGCCACCCCTGAGCACCTTAACCTTAACGGATAGAATAATTCCAGTAGCAAACCAATAGCCAACCAAGGCTAGCGCACCAAGCAAGGATAACCAAATACCAAGAAAAAATTCCAAACCAATAACCCAAGACAAAGTCACTACTAGCGCCCTCTATTTATACTGCTCCATCTTAACTGACTAGGTTGAATTCTCTTTTCGGGGGCTAATAACTCAATATTAATTATTCTATTAAGTCGACTTGTCTTCTAGGGTTATTATCTAAGGCTTTAGGGTTTCTCCTGCTTCCCGGAATATTCTAGTCTCGTCAAAGGTTACTAGTGGAAGTTAATACCTCTCGTAGATACCTATAACTCTATAATAGACCTGGTGTATGTGATCATAGACCTACAGACCTTCCTCAACTTCAGCAACAAGAGAATATC
This sequence comes from Picea sitchensis, assembly GCA_010110895.2. Taxonomy (NCBI): domain Eukaryota; kingdom Viridiplantae; phylum Streptophyta; class Pinopsida; order Pinales; family Pinaceae; genus Picea; species Picea sitchensis. The sequence continues at coordinate 5,908 of SNQJ01S0242280.1, forward strand.
GTCTTCATCAAACTTTACCTTACTCTCATGGGACTAGTTTTTGGATTAGTCACAAACCCTAACTTTCAACAAGCATCACTCCATACCTGTAATTAATAAAGGTCTAAAACTTGTACCCAATATTATTCAATATATTCTCTACAATTCCTCCAATTTTCACTTCTTGGAACATCCCATAAAAGGATTTATAGCAAAAATGGAAGACCTTGTTGAATTTTGGCTTATTCTAGAGAGAGAACTTGTAGAGCATGCCACACGTAGAACATTTTCTATCTATCTTTGAAAATCATAAAAAAACATACTACATATTTTACTATATCCAATTCATTTGGTCTCACATAATTTGTATCCTCTATTAAGAAGTTATGATTGTTTTACCCGGAACAAATGTTTGAAACTAGTTTCAAGACTAGCCAAAAACCCTATTTTCCACAAAGTGTATCTCAAAAAAAACAACGACCTAGAAGCTAAACTTTTTACCATGGGTACCTTGACATGTCTTCTCAACCTCCTCCAATTTTCTATATTTGAATCACTCTAGAAAACATGTTATAGCGAAAATGGTAAGATGACCTTTAAATAACATACCTTGGAACACATCATCACAAGACTTCATCCTCCCTTGGAATTTATCCCTTGTTTGCTTCATATTCCCTATGAAATTCGCCTTAGATCTCCTTGGTTACCTCATATAAGAATCACTTACTCATATAGAATATATTCTATAGAATGTGTGTGTGAATTTACTTATGAGTGACTTCTTGAGGTGTATATATATATTTTCTAAGTATCCTCTTTCCTTTACTTTAGGGATTCCTTAACTTTCTTATTACAACCACTTTACCCTTTCATTAATGACTTTTAACCAAATATGGGATTCTTAACCCATATCATAACCAATTAGGGGCTTCTTAACCCATCTTTGGGGCTTCCAACTTCATGATCTCATAACTCCTCAACCGTGAGGAACTACATGGTGTTCCACCTATCACCGGAAACAGTAAGATGAGGAATATCCATATATGAGTGTGTTACCTGCATCTTCACTGTCCTTAATTTCCTTATTCCTTAAACAACTTCAGGTCTCATGACCACGCGTCCTAGGCTTCATGTAAACTGCATCAAATGCACCCAACACATCTGTTGACATCAACCATTCTTGTTGACATCAATGAAAACTAACTCACCATCAATGTCAATCACAACTCTAGGGTATCTCAAACGCTCTGAGGGTTGACATCAATGACAAACAACAATCCAACAAAATACTTTAGGATATCATGGTCTGTCTTGAATTTAAAATTACTCCCAATGAGATATTGTCACCATTTTTTTATTGCATGTAAAATTACTACCATTTATTTTTCATATGTAGATTTCACCAAGCATTTTCCTTTGAATTGTTTACCTTCAAAATCCAATGGTCTCCCTTCCTATGTCAATACTACTCCAATTCCTTGTCTTGATGCATCACATTCAACTATGAATTATTTTACCAAAATTAGGTGTTGTCAATACTACAGTAGAAGACATGGCATCCTTTAAGGGTGATAATGCCAAGGTAGCCTCTTCATTCCATACAAATGATTTTTTCTTCAAGAGAGATGTGAGTGGGTTTGCAATGTGTGCATAATTCTGGAAAAAAATATTGATAATACCTATAAGACCCAAAAATCCTCAAGACTCTTGATGTTCTTAGAAATAGGCCATTTGTTAATAGCTTGGATCTTTTGAGGGTCCACCTTAACCCCTTCCCTTGAAACAATATGACCCAAATACTCTACTTCTTGTTTCCCAAAATCACATTTGGAACTTTTTACATACAATTTATTTTTCTCAAGAATGTGTAGGACTATCCACATGTTTAATGTGGTCTTCCTGTGATTTGCTATAGATAAGTATATCATCAAATAAAATCAATGCAAACTTTCTAAGTTGGGGTCAAAATAAAAATTCATAAGGATTTGAAAAGTAGAAGGAGCATTATTCAACCCAAAAGGAATGACCAAGAACTCATAGAGCCCTTCATGTGTTCTAAAGGCGATTTTGGGGATGTCTTCTTTTCTTAATCTAATATGGTGGTATCATGATATAAGATCTAACTTTGTAAAATAAGCCACTCCATAAAGCTCATCAATATTTGGAATAGGAAATTTATCCTTGACACTAATTTTGTTTAGATCTTTATAATCATGGCACATCCTCCAAGCATTATATTTTTTTATTACCATCACTACTAGAGCTTAAAACAAACTCTTGCTTGGTTGAATAATACATGAATCCAACATGTCTTGTGCCATTTTCTCAATCTCCCCCTTTTGTTGATGAGGATATCTATAAGGCATTTTATTAGGAGGAGTACTTCCAAGTATTAGTTCAATATGATGTTCATGATCTATAGATGGAGATAAGCCTTTAGGAATTTCTTGGAAGAACCTATGGTTCTTTTCCAAGGTGCTTTTTATTTCCCTATGGAATATTTTCCTCTTCCTACTTTACTTCATTAGAATAAATTATAACCACAACTCCCCTAGTACCCTTTTTTAGGATGAGAGTTAATGACCTAAGAAGGTGTATATTTTAACCCTTTGATTTCATATTGAATTCCTTCCAATTCAAATCTCGTGAATAATTCCTTATAGTTTGTAGAAATTGTACCTAATGTTCTCAACCATTGAATCCCAAAAACAACATCTACTCCTCCAATAGGAATGACATACATTATGATTTATAAGTTATATTCTCCCATACTAAGTTTAATGTCGTGGCATTTTCCTACACAATCAATATTCCCCCCATTAGCAACCAAAACTTGAAAACTTGTCACTAGATGCCAAACAAAATTGAGGCACTCTGCTAATATTTTATCAATGAAGTTATGGGTACTACTTGAGTCAATAAACATTATGACCTTTTGCTTCTTAATATATCTTGCAATCTTAATGGTTTGACGTGTTGAAAAACTTTCCAATGCATGAACATATATTTCACACTTGTCAATGTTATGCAAAATTTCTGCATCTTTTTCTTTCTCTTTTAAGTTCAAAATATCTTCCTCATCCATTTGTGCAGATGCCACCATTTCCTCTTCATCAATATTCTCCAAGGTGAAAATTTTTGTTTCTTGGAATTTATGCCCTTTTGACCATTTTTTATTACAACCAAAGAACATTCATTTCGCTCTTCTTTCCTCTGTATCCTTCTATGATATTTGAATAGGTTAAGGTAGGATTGCCCTATGAGCCCCAAATTGATCTTTGCTTCCTACATATGTTCCAGTGGTAGATTTGTGTGTATTCATATTCTTGGTTTGAATATGACAAGAAAATTGCATAGCCTCCATAATATTTTCGAGATGTTTTAAGAAAATATCATGCTTAATGTCTTATTTTCATCCACCCATGTCCATTGATGCAGGAGCATCGTAAGAAGCCAGCCAAGAAAGCAACATAAAAGATGGAAGACAGTTGGAAAAGCACCAGCGCACATTTTTGAAATATTTTTTAAGCATTAATGTAATAAGTTAAAGGAAGTGTACTTACATTTACGTCTAGATGTTGTAAACAGATCGTGAGCAATTTGCTCTCATCTGTCGGATGTATTAGGCATTTAAGTCTATTAATGAAAGTAAGTAGATTTTAATTCATAGATTAGACAGTTTAGAGAGTAGGAGGGAAAACGGATATAGACACCCTCACCCTTGTATCATTGTAACATTATGATCATTAGCACATAATAGAAGAGGAGAGTTGTAGCAGAGAGTTGTAGAGAAAGACCCATGTATAGGAGCTTGAATTAATATAAGAAGCTTTGAATCAGATTTCATGGTGTTATGATGTTTTCTGTTTATACATGGTGAACGGTATGCCTACAGTTGTTTTACTCTCTCTGTTATGCATTTGATTTAATACTGTGTTGAATGTTTGAATTCTGAGAGAGAGAGAGAATGAGTTTCAATTGTTTCTCTTCCTGAGTGAGAGAAGTTCCTACAAGGAGTCCAGTGAAACATTCGCAAGGTGTGCGTTGACAGGGTTCTAAGTTTTACCTCAGAAAGCTCAGGAAGAATATTGTTGTTCTCATTCCAGCAGAAGTGCAGGTGAAGCATAGAAGTCGTGCAAGGTGTGCGCAGGCTATTCGAATCCTTAGAAGTATTACCTAAGGAAAAGATTGAAGGATCACTGCTGCAAAGAGTGCACAGGGTCGAGAAATCAAATAACCAGGGGTTATTTGGAAGTTTGTCGCAAGGAGTGCATGCAGGAGTCCTTTTGAGAGACTTGATTTTTCAAGAGAAATCTCAGGAGGATTAGTACCTTTGAAGTGTTCAAAGGGAGGGAGCGAAATTATCATGCAGAAGCTAAGTTCCAGTGGAAGAATGCTGGTCCATTTCGCAGAAGTTATCAAGAAGGAAACGGGCGGTTGAAATTCTCCGCGGAGAACTCGCGAAATCACAAGGATCGTAGGATCCAGACGAGTAGCAGGGTGGATAAGGGTTGGATGAACCCATTATATTGGTTTCAAGGATCAACGCGAACCGTTGATCGCGGTCAGCTGAGTCGTTGGATCATTTTGGAAAATCAGGGTTTATAAGTCCAGAGCGCAAGTCAAATCCCTTGGTCACTCGAACTCCGGAATTGTGAAATGGATTATCATGTGTGAAGGTGAGGAGTGGAATTTTCGGCAATTCAGAAGTCCAGATTTCGGGGTTTCTGGGTTCCGGGAGTCAAGAGACAGAGTTGCATGTCAGCGCAACTCCCGAAGTCGCGAAGAGAGAAAAGTCGAAATAAGTGGCAACAAGGGGCGTGTGTTCGGCGCATTAAAGGAGTCAAACCTTGTTGGTCGTTTCGGGGTTTTGGAGGTTGAAGAGTCGAGAGTCTTGCATTCGGATTCACGAAGTCGCGAAGTCCGAAACTCCGAATCGGTGAAAAAGTCTCGTTGGGGATCTAGCCTTTGCTAAATGCATCGGGTTTCGGCATTTCGGTATTTTCAAAGACAAGAGGTCGGGGTTCTTTGTTCTGGGATTTTCGAAGTTGCAAAATGCGATACATCTGTGGAGGAGGTCGTGGCCAAATATTTTGGTGTTTCGGAATTTCGGGTTTCGGAGGTTGAAGAGACAAGGGGTTCGACAAGAAAAGCCCGATCATATTTGTTGGTCAATTGTGGAATACACTTTGTGTGTGTGTGGTGTTCCCTGTTGGGGGGGGAACCAAAGAGTCAATCTGACTCAGGGGAAGATTTGGAACGATCCTAAGACTGGGAGGTTGCACAGAACCTGTTGAGGCAGGGGGGTGTTGCGTCAGTGTGGTATCAGAGCTTGATTTTGTCTGTATATTTCAGGCAAAGGGAGCATGAAGAGAAGGAGTACTCTGATACACATAAAGTTTGGTATCAAAGCATAGAAAAATTTATTTTCTTTCTGTAGCGGAGGAAAGAGGAACATTTTACATCCATACCACCGAGGAGAAGAGATAGGCCAATGCCTGATCCAGCAGTGGAAAGAGAAATGCGTGAATTACGTGTTAGGCTTGATGCCATGGAGACATCATAGAGGTGCACAGTGGACGTTGGGGATATCAGCGAGGCCGAAAGTGAAAATGAAGCTGGAAACGAAGGATAAGAAGTCGCAGTCAAAGATGTTACAGATGAACGCCTATTCAGGGTTGTTGCTAGGATAGGTGCCAGAGCAAAAATGGACATTCCAGTGTATGAAGGCAACTTAGATTTTGAAGAACTTCTAGACTAGATTAGAGCTCTAGACAAATACTTCAACTATGAGGATGTCGAGGAAGATAAGAAAGTCAAACATGTCGTCACTAGACTTAAAGGGCATGCAACACTGTGGTGGGATGAACTGCAGGTAGACAGATGCTGCAAGGGCAAGCAGAAAATCAAGAGCTGGGATAGAATGGTTGCAAATATGAAAGCCAAATTTATACCCAGGTATTATCAAATCACTCTGTTTCGAAGGATGTAGAATTTGAGACAGAAGTTGATGTCAGTGAAAGAATACACTGAATAATTCTACAAGATAAACATCAGAGCAGGTCATCAGGAGAGCGATGATGAAAAGGTTGCCAGGTACATGAATGTTCTGCGATATGACATTCAAGATGAGATGAGCATGATGACCATTCGAACTGTGGAAGATTCTTATCAGATGGCTCTGAAAGCTGAAGAGAAGTTGAGCTGGAAGCAAGGTCAAAGAGGCCGAGGTAGAAGTCAAGCCAGAGGCAAAACAATTGCCCAAGACAGAACTCAAAGACCTAAAGAAGAGGGAAAGAAACCTCAAACTCAACATGAGAGAGGAGGAAGCTCACAGAGAGGGAAGTATGTTGATAGAAATACTTTTCCTTGAGCCAGAGGAAGAGGAAGAGGCAGAGGAGGTGAAGTGAAGTGTTTTGTCTGTGGAAAGATCGGACATAAATCCTATGAGTGTCCAGATAAGAAGAAAGATGGTGGTGAAACTCACATTGTTGAAGCTCAAGGAAGGAATGTTGAGGCAGAAGACGTTGAGGGCGAAAGATCCTTAATGATGAGGAAAGTTCTCTTGAAGCCGGAGAAAGAGGCAGAGAACCCAGCCCAAAGAAACAGTCTATTTCGGATTGCTTGCAAAACCAAAGACAGGGTATGTAAGGTCATAGTGGACAGTGGTAGCACAGACAATCTCGTATCTCCAGAGATGGTAGAAACGATGGAGATGGAGATTGTTGTACATCCAAGCCCATACAGAGTTTCGTGGCTACAAAAAGGATATCAGGTAAATGTCACTAAACAGTGTTTAGTTGAATTTAAAATAAGAGGATATAAGGATGAAATATTATGTGATTTCATTCCCATGGATGTTTGTCATCTATTGTTGGGTAGACCATGGCAATATGACAGAAACGTAGTTCATGATGGGAGAAAGAACACATACACCCTGGAAAAAAATGGTAGGACTCACATGTTGCTGCCAATTAAGGATAAAGAAGTGAAAACAGAGGTGAGTAACACTGTACTTCTCATGAGTGGGAAGGAACTTATTAAGGAGGTTAAGAAGAAGGAAGACACACAATTTATTGTGGTCAGGAAGCCTAAAATTGTTTTGACCAATACAAGGATAGATGATTTACCAAAAGAAATCTAGGAGTTGCTGGGAGAGTTTGTTGATATAGTAGTGGACGAACTACCTTGTTCGTTGCCACCTATCAAGAGTATAAGTCATCACATTGATCTTATACCTGGAGCCAGTTTACCAAACAAAGCCGCGTACAGGTTGACGCCGCAGGAAAATGAAGAAGTCAAGAGACAGGTCCAGGACTTAATGGACAAAGGATTGATTCGAGAGAGCTTGAGTCCATGTGTTGTTCCGACAGTTCTCAGCCCAAATAAAGACGGAGGTTGGAGGATGTGTACAGACTCAAGGGAAATCAATAAGATTACCATCAGATACAGATTTTCATTGCCAAGGATGGACGACTTGATGGATTGCTTGAGTGGAGCAAAGTTTTTTTCAAAGATTGATTTA